>JBBPBX010034831.1:0-32385 GCA_038048925.1 Garcialebias charrua
TATGTGTTATTAATCACCCATATAAATCTGACTGATTAAAAACATTGTTTACCTTATAAAATTAAGTCTCAAAAATAATGAAAAAACATAATTTTCCCTTGGTCTGAAACGCTGGGGGCGTGTCAGCGCGTGGGCGTGGTTTCAGCGCAGTACTGCGGCCTGCAGCTGAGCTGTGTGTGGAGAGGCAGACAGCAGAGCCAGTAAACCTGCTCTGTTTTTATCTGAGTTCTGGCTGTAACAGCAGCTACTTTTTCCAAGAGTTACGCTGTTTTTGTAAATAGTTTTCTTGTGTGTTTTTAATCTGGAATGAATTTAAAAAAAAGTTGTACCATGCGGGAATTGAACCCATAAGGTTTGGGACAGAAGGCAAACGCTTTTTCCATTGACCTATCCAGGCATTACAGATACTTGGTATAAAACCATGCGGTATAAAAACACGTTATGATTTGTACGGGTGCCCTGACCATTGCGACATCCAGGGAAGATGCACGAACGAGGCATAATTGATTAGCTAGCTAACAATGAACAAAATATCTATGCTATTGCTATCTGATGCTATCTGCGATTCGCGAGTGAACGGCTCCACCGAGGCGAATTTATACGGCTGGAGCTGCAGGGGGTGGGGCTATACTTAAGAAGACCGCGTGACGAAACTCGGTCACATTTAAAACACGCCTAAAAAATCCTGAAACAGAAATATCTTTATACACAGTTTGCTCTATAACTCCAAAATTAATTGAGCTACAATTTTGAGACTTTTTACTCATTTACAAGATTACAATTATGACATTTATAATGTTTATTGAAGAAAATATTGAAATTCACTTTACACGGTCTTTAATACATTTGAAGATAATTATATGTTTTGCATTTTTGTATTGGGTTAGCCTGGCCCTTGCCTTCTACGCAGCTCCGCTCAATTCTCATTTCCCTTCACTGCTCCGTCTGGGACTTCTCCCATAGAGAAGGATTTCTCCGGTAGATTTTTGACCGGACCAATCAGAGAACAGAAGGCGGAATTTCGGACCAATCAGAGAACAGAAGGCGGAGTTTTGAACGACGTCGACTGACGTCGTCAGTTTGCCCTGCTTAAAATGGCTGCCGGCACGAAGGAATTTACAAGAGAACACGGTAAAAACTATTATTTCTTTGCTGAGAAAAAAATATTTCTTAGCTGACATTACAGTATAGCACAATGGTTCCTGAGCTTAACAGTTCCTAAATCAATTCACGAAATGGTCAAATCTATTTAAATTGTTTCGGTATGACATTTTCCAAACAGCCTGGGGTGCGCTACAAAATAAATTATAAAAAATCGAATTTTATCTCAAATGTTTTATCTAGTCCAACAGTCAGTAAATTAGAGCCATATATTTACACACTGGTAGTAGAAAAAATATCCACCGAGTGGTTTCTGAGCTGTTTATCTGAACAGTTAGCCTGGCCCTCGCCAGGCTAACTGGACTGGACAGGCTAACGTGACGTATGTTGCAGCTCCGCGCAACATACGTCACGGCCAAACATTAACGATTGGGTAAACTCAGCAGAGGCCACGCCTCCAGTGAGAATCGGTTCTCTATAGGAGAAACTCCAGACCCTAGTACGAAGCGAAGTGAAGGACAAGGGTCTGGTTTTAACAAGGCTAGTATTGGGTAGATCATTTTGAATTGGTTGTTTTATAAGTAGCTCGCATGCTGAAAAAGTGTGAGCACCCCTGGTCTAAACATATCTCCCTTGTAAATTAGTATTCGAGGCTCAATGGGATTTATCTGTCTAAATAAAGGTTGAAATGAAAAAAAAAATCAAATACATTTTTTTAAACAAACAAAAAATAAATAAATAAACAAACATTACCACAAAGGGAGTGAAAGTGGGTTTTGTTATAAACAATATATAATTCAGAAATTACTAGGTCTAGATCTAGTCTACGTGAGTTCATACAAACCATCCATTTCTTCCAGCATAAAATAAATTGGTTTGTTACTTCTCCAGTTATTCTCTCCATCCTGTACATGTCCATTGTGATGTCCGTCCATATGTTCAATGTTGGGCTCAACAGGGAAAGCCAGTTTTTTGTGGGTGCTTTTTTGCACGCCACTAATAAAATATTAAACAGATACTTATCTATCATTGACCATCCTTCAGGCGTGAGTCCAAAAAAACAAGACTTTACTTTCTAGAGGTAGTTGACGTCCAATAATATCCTGTATCCCCTTCCTATAAGTTTTATTTACTTGACAGTCCCCAAAAATATGGTAATGATGTGCACTTTTATTTCCACAGTTTCTCTAGCAAGCTGGAGAGTTACCTTTATAGTGCGATTTTTGGTAGGGTGTGATAAAATATTTTATCAAACTTTTCCACCCAAATTCCCTCCATCTCAGTGAGCTGCTACATTTCCACTGGTACTACCAGATTGTTCTAACACCCTTCCTCTGTTATACAGTATGTATTTCTCCCTCCATTTCCCATTTTGTATAAAGTTGAAATGTGCTTTCATGTTTACGAGTCCTTTATACAGACCTGAGATAACGCCTCTATGTTTGTTTGTCATATGCCTTTTTAAACAGCTGTTTGCTCAATTCTGATTTGTTTTATTTTATCACTGACAAATCATCTTAACTGTAGAATGTAACTAAACAGTTAAGATGCTTTGCTTTCTCAATTCAAATGTGAAACATGTGAGATTCTGCGTTCTCCAGTTCTGAATTGAGAAAGCAAAACATCTTGAGGTGGCATGGTGGCCAGTAGAGATGTTGCCTCTCAAATCAAATCCCTGTCAAGGACCTTTTCAAGATTTTTTAGGTGGAGTTTGCATGTTCTCACCATGCATGTTGTAAGTTTCCTCCCACATCCCAAAAACATGCATGTTATGCCTCTTTTCCACCGCTCGGCTCGGCTCGGGTTGGATCGGCTCAGGTCGGCTCAGTTCGGGTCGGGTCACATCTATGTTCTGTTTCCACAGCTTTTTTGTACCCCTTCTGTGGGCGGGGTCCAGAATCCTACTCGTCTTACCACATGGTGGCAGTAGTGTTCCCTCAAGCTATTTACTACAGTACTAGCCACCACTAGAAGAAGAACACAATAAAGGCTTTGACAGAATGTTGTGAAAGAGATGTCATGCTATAATGAGTACCTCATGAGCTGTAATCTTTAAACCCAATTCATAATCCTACCTTGTTGCCTTCTTTAAACCCATGTATTTTCCAATTTAGTATTTTTACAATAAAGATGTATTAAAGCATATTTTATTATTTAGTTATGCACAAGGTGCTTGATAAAGTTGCAAAACCATATTTATCTGAGCTGCTTCAACCTTCCTGCCCTCCCCGATCTCAGATCAGCTGAGCAGTTGCTGCTGACAGTCCTCAAAACTTTTTAAATCTTATTTAAAAACACACATTTATTCCTTGGCTTTTAACACGTGATCTTATCTTTTATGGCATGTTAACACACCTGCAGTAAGACTGGTATATGTATTTATTTTTGTATGCTTTTTATAGTTTTTAATTAACTTGTCTTTTATGTTATTGTACAGCACTTTGGTTGACCCTGTGGTTTTTAAAATGTGCTTTATAAATAAAGTTGATTTAAAACATCACACTGTGATCTTTGAAACTGCCAGTGTCTCCCTGGTAAAGTTGCTGCTGGGTGGTAGATGGTAGATGGTAGATGGATGGTCTGTGAATTCTTTAACTTTAAACTGTCCAAAGGACTTTGGCCACTTTTAATTTTTGACTTTTTTTGTATGACTTCATCCTAGAACCAAATAATTTATAACGTAATAACAGTTGAGCAGATTCTAATAATCTTTATCTTATGATTCTTTAAAGGTCAAATGCAAATGGAAAGTTCTCTTAACTTCCAGTATGGATTTAAACACAATACACACTTCACATTATAAAATAAGTTTAGGAAATTGAATGTTCGAGGACACCACTTAAGAAAATATAACGTTTAATAGTGTAGTAATATAGGACGGGGTCAGTTTACTGACTTACCTATATTTTAGATGTATAAATTGGCAGGGTTTAGACTGACACAAAAATACATCATTAATTAAACGGGTTCTCTCTTTTTCAGCTTAATACCAATAATTCTATACCTTGACCAGATGTAATTCACAGGAAACGTTAAACTTATATTGGCACAGCAGGACTGGGCCATTTATTTAACATAATTGTAAATTACATCACACATTTGTACATGATTGGTTGATTATTTTTCCTATAATTAACTTCAGCACAGATGAAATATAGGAACAACAGAACAAGTGAAGGATGATATTTTACTCATTTCTGTAGGTACATTAACTTAGTTTCTGGCTTAGGAAGATAAAGGTTTAGGAGGAGAAAAATGGAGGAAGAAAAGTTAAGAGTCAGGGAGTTATCTTGATGTGTTTAACCAGAAACATGGCAGCTCTCCGGCCGAACTCGGCTACACGTTGGTACCCTTGGCAAAGCATTTGACGACTTTTACCTCGTGAAGATGGTCAGTCTCCCTCGGTCCAGTTTGGTCAGTTCGTTTACCGTTCTCAGCGTCTCCAGACGTGCGCCTTGACTCGAACCGAAAGTAACGGCAGCTCCTGGTGTTGTTTTCAAGATAAGACGTTCCTTAAAGGAATGTCAATAAAAGAGAGCTTTTTCAGCTGTTGAAGATGACTTATAACTTGGCATGTTATAAGTCTTTAACTGAATGACGTGGTCATTAGCGTGTTGACCAGACGATCATCAGTTCTTTGGGGAACCTCATCATGGAATTGAGGTCCTCAGCAAACTCTGTCAGTTCCAGCAACAGCTTAGAACTTTAAGGAAGGATCTGTGATCAGTGACTTGTTGTTCTTCTCTGATTGGTCCAAACAAACCAGTGGATGAAGGTCACTCGGATATCAGTTTTTAGAACAGAGAAGAAGTTGTTTAGAATGAAGAGAGAGAAACAGATTGACTGGAGCCAGCTTCATAAAACAACTGATTGAAACTGCATTCTAACTTCTAACAAAACTGATCGAGTTCAGTCTGACATATTAATTCACTTTCACCGTTTGATTCATCATATGAAGAAGTGATCATTATTTTGAAATAACATTGGATTTCCAACTTGAATTAAACAGTTTGAATTAAACAGTCTTTGACTTAACAAACATTGAATTCAATAATGCTTATACAAGTAACACAAGGTTATTCATTAACACAAAAAGAGGAATAAGAGAGTCTCTTATGACTTATTGTGTTTTGATTCAAAATAATGTAATAAAATAGTGTTAATGTCCTTTTTCTGAGAGTATCAGTGAAAAGGTGTCACTGGGACAGTTCAAGTATCAGAACGGGCATGGTCATGCCCACTACATCTCCCCCCTTTTGGAAGTCATCGCCAGTCCTTGGGGATGGGGTCCAACACGAAAGGAAACCTTGAACTGTCTCTGATCTTGAAGTAATCCAGCAAGTGGAAAAAAAATCAAAAATTATAATCCCATAAAGTTTTTGGAAATTCCATACTGTTCGTAGGTAATCCCATTGCGGTAAGCTTTTAATCCCTCGGAAAACTGAGTCTGTTAACTCTTGGAAAACAAAGTCTGTGATCCTTTGGAAAACAAAGTCTTATAATCCACAACGATAATTCCACAGCAGTAATTCCATATCGATTAGAGTTGGTGATTTCATCAGCAACAATTGTTTTTATAATCAGCATGTAGAGGGGATCCCTCGATTGACGCAGAGGAGGCGACCCTTGGATGAAGGTTGAAGACCAACGTTGAAGTATCAGGTCCCCACATCGAAGGTTGAAGGCTGGTTGGTTTCCAGTCCGTGCCACTCTGGTTCTATGTGTCATGCAATTATGTGGTTTTAGGTGGGCCTATGATTGGGATTTTACATTAGCCTCACCTATATGCACCTGGTATGTAAGCTATCATGGTTTAGATCAGCTATAACTACCAATTAAGGGGTGGATCATTCATCAAAAGTTAAATATAGGGATCTACGTCTATAAAAGGTTCAGGAGGGCTTCTGTAACGAAGGCCTCTTCTTCCAAACTATTCCTCCATTCATAATTTAAGTTAAATTAACTAAGATAGAAAAGAAAATATAGTTTGGTCTAAATGTCTGTTGTCCTTTAAAACGACGACGTAGGATTTGGTGTTCCCTATAAAATTTAGAAGTCTATGGCGAGACTCATCAAAAATGAATAGATGATCTAGAATAGAAACGATCGAATCGGTTCAATATAGAAATTGTGAGACCAGTGTAGTTTATGGTACCTAAAGTAGCTTTAAACTACATTGACCCTTCATTGACTGAGGTTTAACAAAATGAAACTGCATGTTGGCATAGTTAAATCCATTTAAGTCTTCAACTTATCATTAATAAAAACCTCTTTTGGCTGGGAGTGTTCAGAAAACAATATCAAGCTTCAATAACAACAAAAGTAGCAACTAAGCAACTAGAAAACAACGTTTCACTGCTTCAACTCACTCCTGTCGTCAGATTCCAACGTGTATCACACAATAAAAACAGGTCTTAGCTTTATAACCGATGTCAATTAAATCCTGCAGATTTAAACGGTTGTTAAAGTTAGTTTTTCGTTGTGGGTGTTTAGGCTTAGAGTTTCTAAGTTCTAGTTGGAACGGTTTCTTTTCGCAACTAGTATAGTTTAAACCGTTTAGTTTATTTACTATCCTGTGCTTGGACGACCTTAATTTCCCATGAAGTCTGTGAGTTTGCGAGATCTTTGTTGTTTGTGGGGTTATTGAAATCTTTGTCTTTGTCTTGGGCATGACCTAACATCACCCCCCTGAGGTCATGGGGGACCACGAACACAGGTGAGGACGTCCGTCCATGGGCACAAGTTAGGATGCCAATGTTTAGTTTAAGCTGTTTTCGCAGCTGAGAGTAGACAGTACACAGGAACCTTTTAGGTTTCGGCCAACGTTTCTTCTTACGTTTACCTCTTTCTGTGTAATTCAGGTGTGTCACAACTGTCGGCGCAGTCGCAGGTGTGTCTGATTTGTCAGACTGCGACAGGTCACTGTCGTTGTGTGTGTTTTCCCACTTCTTGACTGAAGAGGGGCTCTTTGAGTCTGTAGAAACTATGTCATTACTGACTAGTTCTAGACTCAAATGCTCTTGAACCAAGGTTTCCTCGAAAGCTTGGCTGGTTGCCGATTTATCTGTCCCAGAGGACAGTACAGCGTCTTCGGTGTGGGATCCGTGGATCTCCACACCTTCTTCTACCTGTGGTAGGTAGTGTTCAGTGAGTGCTGAATGTTTCAGCTCGCAGAGGAGGCCCTCTTGTTGGGCCAGGGTTGGGTCCAACTGTTGGGTCTCTTCTGCCTCATCTCTATTTGAAGGTTCACTTACCGGGCTTGTGATCTCGGTTGGGGAGTCATCCATGCCTTCCGCGGTACCATCTGTTAGACAGACCATGTCATGACCTTCAGGATCTTGTTGACTGTCAGCATTTTGTTTGCTGTCAGCATCTTTATTGTCATCTGTGTCGATGTTATTAATGTTAACTGTGTGCTCTGAGTTTTTGTGAAAGATAGTGTTGCACATTGCTCCAGGTAGGTCAACGTTGATAGTGTCATTATCAATGATAACGCCACTCATTGTATCAGGTTGGTCAAGCACTGTAACATTCAAATCTACTAACAAACTACTTACTTCCTCTGTCTCCTCCGAGCATAGAGGTGTTGGGCCATTATTCTGGGACATTCGTGACTCTTTGCATGCCACAAACTGTTCTGTTCGAGGCGCGGGAGGTGCAGTTCCGAGGTTCGGGAGTTTCTGTTGGGACCACGCATTGTTACATGAGTTTAGGTCCTCATACTTCAATTCCTTTTGAAGTTCACCCACCGGTAGACCTTGGTTTTCACCCACCTGGTTCGTTCTGAACCATTTTGGGTCTCTTAAAGAGTCAACACCTACCTTTTGTGGTTCATTGCTTGTCTCAGACTTTTCAATCTGAGGTGCTTTAGGAGCGGGGCTCCCTTTAAACCATTGTGAGTCACCGTTCCGGCTGGCACCAACCTTTCGTTGTTTGTCAGTTTGAAAATCTTGTTTATTCTTGCTTGCATTATCCAACCTTTCTATCAACCGACGTATGTTCTCCATCTCCTCTGAGGTCAGAGGGCCTTTAATACGACAGTGTTTATTCTCGCTTTCTATAGGAGAGAGAACCTCTTCTATTTTTAGCGACTGGGATACGACCTTTTGACCTGGGCACACCTCAGAGGGTGTTTTGCTTTGCATGTGAGCCTCAAAGACCGTTACAGCACCCTGTTTGATTTCATCCAAAGATGTTACTTCTAATTGACACCAGGTGTACAATGGCAACTTGAATCTAATATCAGAGATTAGATTATTTCTGAAAACAGATTTGAAAAGCGTCTGCTCTTCAAGTCCCGGTTCCTTTATGTCGCCTGAATACGCCTTGAAAATTCTGTCAAAGAAACGCAATGGATGTTCATCTTTTCTCTGCAAGACATTTCGGGCAGCTAAGTAGTCACCACACAATGAGAGAGATTTTCTCTCTGTGCGAGGTGCAGGGGGAGCAGGTCCTCGGCTTTGGGGTCCCTCTTCGGATCCTTTGATGTATGAGTCTACTAGAGGCACATACTGTATGAGCCTTGGACGCGCACCTTCTTGAACTTCCATCTTTGTTTTGATTTTTTGTGAAAATCAATAAGACAGTTCGTATTTTAATGTGTGCAAATAAATCTTCACTTTTAATGTAGCACTGAGTCAATCAAACTAACCAGCTGTGTGGTTTAAGTGTTTCACCGTGTAATAAGTATTTCTATTCATAGGTACCTTCTTTCAGGACTTACCCTTAATGAACCTGTAAAAGTTAAATGCCCTCTTGCAGTGTTAACTTTATATATAACTTATTTTTTAACAACAGTTACTAACTAACACAAGCATGATTTTCGTTTTACTTACTCAAACACTTTTTAAAAGATTTGAAATAAATGCAATATTCACACTAAAATGTTCCCAGGAAGCTGCTCCATCATGCCTTAAAAAGATGTATTGCAGTTTGGCTAAACTGTTTTGCTGTATTTTGACAGTTATCAGGAGTGAAAATAGGATTTCTTGTTTGTTATTTTAAATATTTTTTTATTTAAAATAAACTGGAGTTTTTGTATGCTCAACATAACATTACAGATGTTTTAAAATAAATGCAGAGGGTTTAGCATCTATTCTGTGTAAATGTTTCTTGTTCTCATACTTTTAACCAGCAGATTGCAGGTTTTTAAAGCTTAAATTACCACAATGTGACTGTAATTACTCATTCTGGCCGCTAAAGCGGCGCTGTTGGCTCTAAGGCCGCGTTGACTACCTTTTAGCATTTAGCCGTAGCTTTAAACTAAATCGGATAAACGTCAACTTTTGGGATGAGTTATAGCCTGGATGTGACAATCGCCTAAACAAACGTTCATTTAAGAAACGAATGGATTTGTTTAAAATGTTTAGAACAAGTTCTGTGAACTTTTAGATATAAAAAGAAACGATCTTTTTCCTTTTTTTCTCTATCTGGGTCACGTCACTTCCGTTGACGTGTCGTTCGTGTTGCATTTAGGGACGTGCGTGCAGTCGGACGTTTGAGTTCTACCGACGTCTAAACGCTCTAAAACCCCTTTAAATATCTCAAAACACCGCGGTTAAACAGTTTCTGACGATATTTTATGCCTAGAACCGAAACAAGCTAGAAAATCTGTCAGAATTGTGTGAACAAAACTGAAATTTGACGATCAACTGCGTATCACGTGATCACCTTGAACCAACCACAGCATGACAACAGATGTTATGAACGTAGCGTCAGCATATAGCTTATCAAACCTAGACTCTTTTTCAACTCATAAAACGCTAAAATTCACCACAAAAATTCTGTGAACGAATCGTTTCACATCAGAACAGTTTTACCAAGCTGCGCCCAGTAAAAATAGCAAGACAAATGTCGCCAACACGGACTTTTTACCGTATCTGCAGCAACACGTCAGAGCTAACTGGACCGGGTCAGAACCAGATCCGACAGCTTCAGACACAAAATGCTATTATTCCTGCTTAAAATGTAACGATACCACTCGACGGCAATTTTCAGATGAACTATGAAGCTCTTATAGGCACAGTTTTGACACGGCGGTCAAACGTAGATGCGCTTTTATCTGTGACACGTCAGCAAAGAGTCCAAACGACTCAGAACCAGAACCACACAGCAACATCAAATTTTAACCCAAAAACTTCAACACACGTTTAAAAGTTGAGTAAAGACAATTCCTCAGCTACAAGTGACATTAACCAGCAGTTTCCTGCAGCTTGACACACTTTCCCAGCCAAAAAACTATCGTTTTCAGAGTCTAAAAACTTGGACAAAATTATGCCAACATTCAAAGTACAGAAATATTAAATATTAAACTTTTCAGAGACCTGTTCACGGGCCACCAATGTAGTAATATAGGAAGGGGTCAGTTTACTGACTTACCTATATTTTAGATGTATAAATTGGCAGGGTTTAGACTGACACAAAAATACATCATTAATTAAACGGGTTCTCTCTTTTTCAGCTTAATACCAATAATTCTATACCTTGACCAGATGTAATTCACAGGAAACGTTAAACTTATGTTGGCACAGCAGGACTGGACCATTTATTTAACATAATTGTAAATTACATCACACATTTGTACATGATTGGTTGATTATTTTTCCTATAATTAACTTCAGCACAGATGAAATATAGGAACAACAGAACAGTGAAGGATGATATTTTACTCATTTCTGTAGGTACATTAACTTAGTTTCTGGCTTAGGAAGATAAAGGTTTAGGAGGAAGGAAATGGAGGAAAAGAAGTTAAGAGTCAGGGAGTTATCTTGATGTGTTTAACCAGAAGCATGGCAGCTCTCCGGCTGAACTCGGCTACACGTTGGTACCCTTGGCAAAGCATTTGACGACTTTTACCTCGTGAAGATGGTCAGTCTCCCTCGGTCCAGTTTGGTCAGTTCGTTTACCATTCTCAGCGTCTCCAGACGTGCGCCTTGACTCGAACCGAAAGTAACGGCAGCTCCTGGTGTTGTTTTCAAGATAAGACGTTCCTTAAAGGAATGTCAATAAAAGAGAGCTTTTTCAGCTGTTGAAGATGGCTTATAACTTGGCATGTTATAAGTCTTTAACTGAATGACATGGTCATTAGCGTGTTGACCAGACGATCATCAGTTCTTTGGGGAACCTCATAGCTCGAGGTCCTCAGCAAACTCCTCAGTTCCAGCAAAAGCTTAGAACTTTAAGGAAGGATCTGTGATCAGTGACTTGTTGTTCTTCTCTGATTGGTCCAAACAAACCAGTGGATGAAGGTCACTCGGATAGGAGAAGATCAGTTTTTAGAACAGAGAAGAAGTTGTTTAGAATGAAGACAGAGAAACAGATTAGACTGGAGCCAGCTTCATAAAACAACTGATTAAAACTGTGTTCTAACTTCTAACAAAACTGATCGAGTTCAGTCTGACATATTAATTCACTTTCACCGTTTGATTCATCATATGAAGAAGTGATCATTATTTTGAAATAACATTGGATTTCCAACTTGAATTAAACAGTTTGAATTAAACAGTCTTTGACTTAACAAACATTGAATTCAATAATGCTTATACAAGTAACACAAGGTTATTCATTAACACAAAAATAGAGGAATAAGAGAGTCTCTTATGACTTATTGTGTTTTGATTCAAAATAATGTAATAAAATAGTGTTAATGTCCTTTTTCTGAGAGTATCAGTGAAAAGGTGTCACTGGGACAGTTCAAGTATCAGAACGGGCATGGTCATGCCCACTACAAACCTAAAAGAACTTGTGGACAAGTGCAAGAAGAAGGACGAAGTTGCCGAGACGGTGAGGAGCTTCATCTCCACGCGCCCACCATCTCGACAACCAGACGGGGGAAAAGACCGTCGAGACCAGAAACAGCCATCGTCTGCAGCGGGACCGCGACAACCACAGCAGCCGGCCTTCAAACAGAAGCAGCAGAAGCAGCAGCAGCAGCGACCGTGGGACGGTGAGCAACACGCTCCACGAGGCCGCGGCTACCAAGCCCGCGGCGGCTACCAGGGCCGAGGCGGCTACCAGGGCCGGGGGGGCTACCAGGGCCGAGGCGGCCAGAAGCAAAACCCCTACAGCCGACCGCCTCAGCAGAAATGACTCGTTGCGGGAAGTGTGTGTAATATCAATAAAGAGCAAAATGTTTTGAATAATGTTTTCTCTCATGCTTCGGGCTTGTCTGTCGGGCCGTATAACCCCTCAGCCGCACGACTACACATGCTTCCCACTACAGAAAAGCTAACCACGAGTAAAGAGAACTCAAACAAGGTAACAATTAAAAAATGTTCCATGCTTGGTGAACTCGCTAATTTTAACACTGAACCGGGTAATGAAACCCGTACGCTGCTAAAAAATAAATGACGCCGGTGCAACCACGAGGCTGCCCGGCAGGGGTCACAAAAAGCTAGCTAAACAACCAGACGCCATGTTTGACGCCATGTTGGCTACACCTCGTGACACGCAGTCGACGCAGGGCCAATCTCACAGCGCACTGCTTAATAACACGTCACGTGACGCGAGCCCGGCTCACGCTCAGGCTACCAGGGCTACGCCTCAACAAACGTTTAACTGGCGTTCCACGTTCATGAGTGGCGCCACCTCTCTGCAAAGCTCCGATCGAGGTAAGAAAAGAAAAGCCACTCAACTTAACCAAACACCGCCCGCCAAAAGACGAATGACGCCCAACGGGAGCACCGCTCCAACAGAGCGAGTGCTCCCCGGGTCAGCAAGCACGTCCACGTCAGACGCATCGTCACGTCACGCCTCTGACGCATCGGGCTGCCCCTTTTTGGGTGGGGCCCCCGTGGGTTACCATGGTAACGGAGGGAGGCCCCAACGACTGGCTGGCGCACATGATACACTCGAGACAGCAAGATCTCGCGCTGCCGTTGGGCAGAAGATACCAGCAGTGGCAACAAAAATGCAGTTTAGACAGGTGGCTGTCAAAAATCATAAGAAAGGGTTATGCACTCCAGTTTGCTGCAAAACCCCCACCTTTCAGGGGAATACTGGAAACAGTATTGTCAGACAAAAATCAAAACTCCTCCCTACTGTCAGAAATTCAACAAATGCTGTCGAAGGGAGTGATTTCCAAGGTGGCAGAAGGAGATCAGAACAAAGGGTTCTATTCTCGGTATTTTCTCGTGCCCAAGAAAAAGGGAGGGGCGAGACCAGTCTTAGATCTGTCGATTTTCAACAGATCGATCGTAGTGAGAGGTTTTCACATGCTCACGATAAAACAGCTGCTGAGGAATGTGCACAAGGGAGACTGGTTCACATCCCTCGATCTGAAGGATGCTTACTGGCACGTGAGTATCATCCCACAACACAGGAAATACCTCAGGTTTTCCTTCCAGGGGAACCAGTTCGAGTTCAAAAGGCTGGTTTTCGGCTACTCGTTGGCTTCCAGAACTTTTTCAAAGTGTGTGGAAGCAGCGATACGCCCACTCCGCTCAGCGGGGATGCAGATCCTGTTTTATCTGGACGACCTGCTCCTTTTAAGCAGGTCGCGAGAGGAAGCAGTAGTCCAGACCAGGGTACTAGCAGAACACCTGCTGGACCTGGGATTTGCTGTAAACTGGACGAAAAGTTCAGTAATCCCAGCTCAATCCATTGTCTACCTGGGGGTAGAACTGGACTCACGCTCGATGAGAGCACGCCTGTCAGAGCAGAGGGCAGCCGACCTGACAGCACAGCTGAAGCGCGTCCAACCAGGGAAGGTGGTGACGGCGGCAGCAGTGATGCGCCTTCTGGGCCTGATGGCAGCCGCTCATGTGGTATTAAATTTAGGTTTATTACACATGAGAACGACCCAGCGTTGGTTTACCAACCTGCGCGTGGACCCAGTGCACCAAAAACGCAGGATGGTGCTGGTTCCCCCATCCGTAGGGCCAGACCTGCGTTTCTGGGGAAACACCCACATCCTGAGGGAGGGTGTCTCCATGACCACACCTACGTCCCACATCCCAGTTTTCACAGACGCGTCTCTGATGGGATGGGGGGGGACGTGCCTCTCCCAATCGGTGGGAGGAAAGTGGCCGAGCCACACCCATCTCCACATAAACGTTCTGGAGCTGATGACAGTCCAGAAGGTCTTAGAACATTTTATTCTATTAGTCCAGCAGCAACATGTACTGGTGCACACCGACAACCAGGTGGCAGCAGCGTACATCAATCGCCAAGGCGGGTCTCGCTCAGCAGCTGCTGCACATGGCCAGGCGGCTTCTCCTGTGGGCCCAGCAGAACCTGCTCTCTCTGAGAGCAGTGTACATCCCAGGAGTGCTGAACGTGGGGGCAGACATCATGTCGAGAGGGGGACCACGCCAGGGAGACTGGTCTCTCCACTCGGACTTAATAAATCAGATTTGGACCAGATTCGGTCGTGCAGAAATAGACCTTTTTGCAGCCCGGAACAACAGGAAGTGCGCACTCTGGTGCTCACTGAACCCAAAATACGAACCCCCCCCCTGGGAGTGGACGCTTTTGCGCGCAGATGGTGGTCAGAAAAGAAGCTTTACGCTTTTCCACCAGTTCCTCTCATTCCAAGAGTACTAGAACGAGTCAGGGAGGAGAAACTATCTCTCATCCTGGTGGCTCCAGAGCGCAAATATGCACTCTGATTCCCAGACCTGCAGCAGCTGGTAGTGGACAGCCCACTACAGCTACCGTGGAGGGAGGATGCTCTCCTCCCGGCAAGAGGGGCGATCAGACATTTCCCAGAAATAGGCCAACACCTTTGGGCCTGGAAGCTGAGCGGTGCCGCCTAACGAACTTAGGCCTCACCCCAGCCGTGGTCCGGACGATTCAAGACGGCCGTGCCCCAGCCACAACTACGCTTTATGCGTCTAAGTGGGTGGCTTTTCAGCGGTGGTGCGGGGACAGAGGCATCGAGGCCATAGCATGTGACATCGGCTCTGCCCTGGCTTTTCTACAACTGCTGTTGGAGAGAAAGCTAGCTTTTAGCACAATAAAAGTACGCGGCGGCCATTTCATCATGCCACGAGGGTTTTGCTGACGGGACGTTGTTCAATCATATTCTGATGAAACGTTTCCTGAAGGGCGTTAGACGCCTTAGACCCTTGAAGCGTGACATCACACCTCAGTGGGATCTAGCACTAGTTCTGGGCGCTTTAACCAAAGCCCCATTAGAACCCTTAGAGGAGGTGTCAATGAGGTTTTTGTCCATAAAAACTGCTCTTTTGCTGGCACTGACGTCGGCAAAGAGGGTGAGTGACCTCTGTGCACTTTCCATAGCTCCCTCTTGTTTACATATTAAACCTGATGGCAGCTCAGCGACTTTGAGGCCTAATCCGGCTTTTATCCCAAAGTCGCTCACCAGCAGTTTTAAATCTCGGACAATAACTCTGAGCGGTTTCCATCTCCCTCCTCATGCTTCAGAGGAGGAAGCCAGGGCACACCTGCTGTGCCCAATTAGGGCTCTCAGAGCTTATCTGGCACGCACAACGGGTGTACGCCGCTCTCAAAGTTTGTTTGTCCATTTTAGGGACAACTCAGCGGGTCATGCTCTGTCCTCTCAACGCCTCTCTCACTGGCTATGTGAAGCCATAACAGAGGCCTACAAAGCTGAGGGGAAGGAGCCTCCTGTGTCTCTGCGAGCGCATTCGACGCGAGCTATGGCCTCGTCTGCAGCTCTGCACGGTGGGATGTCGGTCAGCGACATCTGTCAGGCCGCAGCTTGGAGCTCGTCCTGTTCTTTTACCCATTTTTATTTACGGGATGTTTCTACTTTTTCTATGACCCATTCAGTTCTGGGAGTCCTGGATAAGTAGTGGGAGGGCTCCTCCTAATGTTTAACTGTTCCTCTGTACATAGTTCATGCAACAGTTGTCTTGGCACTATTTTTGTTTCCAGTCAGAGAGTGTTCCTCTCCTCGACTATGTGCAAAACACAAAAAAACCACAAAAAAAACCCACAACAAAAATCAATATCTTCAGTGTTGTAGAGCATGCCTGGAGGTTGTTTGAAGGCCTGCAGGCCTTCCTCCAGTCCACCACCTGCCTTCCTCTTGCATGAGGAACGGTGTGCTTATTGGAAATGGGAGAGCAGATGCTCCTCATTGGTGGGATCCAGCGTGGCATGGACTATTTCCTGCTATGCCCTTTATTCCAATAGGCGGAGCCAAAGGGCGGAGCTAACTACGACACTAGAACGTTGGTTACGTACCGTAACCCCAGATTCTATGAGTAGTTAGCGGAGCCCTTTGGCTATCGGGCCACTCTGTATCCCAAATGGCTGAATGAATTAGCTATATTTGGAGATAGATTCACCTCGGTCGAGGGGTGGGCCCATCCGGTAGGTGGGCGTGGACTAAAAGGTTTTCAGTAGGCGCTGACGCGCGGGGGGGACTTCCAATAGGCGGAGCCAAAGGGTTCCGCTAACTACTCATAGAATCTGGGGTTACGGTACGTAACCAACATTTTATTGTTCTGAGATTGTGGTTTGGGAAGATGATTTATGTTCTCTTATTGTTATTATGGTTAACTTATTTTGAAATGAGGACATTTCATTTAAAGAGGGGGAAGTATGTAAGATGATTTATTTTGATTTATTTTGGATGTAAGATGATTTAGTTGGGCAGTTATGTATTTAGGTTACTGTGTCTTTAAGAGACTTCTTCTTCGTGGGTTTTTGGTGTTCAGACGGAGCGGACGAAACAGCCGCAGACGTGGGCTGCGTTCATGAGGGAATGACGTTGTGCTGAAGAGCTGAATAAAGTTTGTGCAGCCAAGCTATCCCCTTTCAGCGTGATTACTCCTTCTCCACCCCACGGCCTTCAGATGTGTTTGTAACACTTCTCCACCCCATACGGCGGTGTTACACTGCTAACAGGACCACACTGCTAACAGTACCATGCTGATAACTGGACCATGCTGCTAATAGGACCATGCTGCTAAGAGGACCATAATGCTAACAGCACCATGCTGATAACTGGACCATGCTGCTAATAACATCATGCTGCTATTTGGTAACAGGACCATGCTGCTAACAGGACCACACTGCTAACAGTACCAGGGTGATAACAGGACCACAATGCTAACAGGACCAAACTGCTAACAGTACCGTGCTGCTAACAGGATCACAATGCCAACAGAACCATGCTGCTAACAGGACCACACTGCTAACAGGACCATGTTGCTAACAGGACCACACTGCTAACAAGACCATGCTGCTAACAGGACCTCACTGCTAACAGGACCATGTTAACAGGACCACACTGCTAACCGGACCATGCTGCTAACAGGACAACACTGCTAACAGGACCATGCTACGTGCTAACAGGACAACACTGCTTACAGGACCATGTTGTTAACATGACAACACTGCTAACAGGACCATGCTGCTAACAGGACCATGCTGCTAACAGGACAACACTGCTAACAGGACCATGCTGCTAACAGGACCATGCTGCTAACAGGACCATGTTGCTAACAGGACCATGATGCTAACAGGACCATGCTGCTAACAGGACCATGCTGCTAACAGGACAACACTGCTAACAGGACCATGTTGCTAACAGGACCATGCTGCTAATAGGACAACATTGCTAACAGGACCATGCTACTAACAGGACAACACTGCTAACAGGACCATGCTGCTAACAGGACAACATTGCTAACAGGACCATGCTACTAACAGGACCACACTGCTAACAGAACCATGCTGCTAATAGGACCATGCTGCTAAAAGAACCATACTGCTAACAGTACCATGCTGATAACTGGACCATGCTGTTAACAGGACAACACAGCTAACAGAACCATGCTGCTAACAGGACAACACTGCTAACAGGACCATGCTGCTAACAGGACAACACTACTAACAGGACCATGCTGCTAACAAGACCATGCTGCGAACAGGACCATGCTGCTAACAGGACCATGTTGTTAACAGGACCACACTGCTAACAGGACCATGCTGTTAACAGGACAACACTGCTAACAGAACCATGCTGCTGACAGGACAACACTGCTAACAGGACCATGCTGCTAACAGGACAACACTACTAACAGGACCATGCTGCTAACAAGACCATGCTGATAACTGGGCCATGCTGATGATAGGACCATGCTGCTAACAGTACCATGCTGCTAATAGGACCATGTTGATAACTGGACCATGCTGCTAACAGGACCACACTGTGAGTAAAATTTACAGGAATTTACAGATTCTTACTATTTATAGCATTAACATTTTTCACATTTGTATTTTTGTTCATAAGATTTATGTAAGTCAAGAGGATATACCAAAGCATTTCACACATTACTTTAAACCAAATATGCTTTCATTCTTACTTAACTCGCCAGAATCCAGCACATCATCTTCCTAAATATGAGACCAGTAGAGGTCAGTTGTCTATCCATTACAAGGGAGCTAAAGTTTGGAATGATTTTTCGCATTTGGTAACAGACAGGCCTTCTGTAAAAGAGTTTAAACATTATTTAAAACTTTGTTTAATTAAAGAATTGTGATTGTCACTTTTTAATTGTTACATATTTTATTCAAATTTCCATTAATACTTTGTAGATATGTTTTTATTTTTTATTTTTTATGAATAACTGTATTCCTAAATTTATGATCATTATGTATTATTATGTATGTATTCTTGGATTATATTGTATTACGATATTTATATGTACAGTATAGTACATTATATGTACAGTATTGGGTGGAGGCTTTATATAAGTCCACTGGGCTTCTGCCTCTCCCTGTTATTATTATTTTTTAAATATATTTGATCTGTATTTTAATTGTGCAAGCTAAACCAAACTAAACTAAACTAAAATACTGGAGATCAGACTGTATCACATACAAGACCTCTGCAGAGAGTGTGTGAAGAATTTACAAGTGAACAATGAAATGACTTTGTCACCATTTTGTTTCACTCCAAATGTTTTGGTATCTTTACTGTCAGAACATATTTACTGTGAGAAGACATAGTGTTGTACTACAGTAAAAGGTTTTCTGCCCAAACTGGAAAAAACATATTGCAACAAAACGTGACATTTCTTGGTTCATGCTATTGTTGTGGAGCAGCTGTGGCTGAGTGGTTAAAGCAGTCGTCATCCAATGCAAGAGTGACTGTGACTCCACCAGCAGTCACATGCTAAAGTGTCCCTGGGCAAGACACTGAACCCCTCATTGCCTCCGATGTGTGTCCCATCAGTGTATGAATGTGATAAAGCTCTGATTATTCTCTTTAGAATGATTTGTTCAATTCGATTAGTAGAGATCTAGTAAAGTGCTGTATGAATGAGTAAATGAGGCACAGATGTTGTAAAGAGCTTTGAGTATCTCCATAAGATAGAAAGGTGCTATATAAGTACAGTCCATTTACCATTTACCACATTTGTAATAAAGAACAATCAATACAAGAATCAATATTGGCTTATTCATTCTGTCTAAACTCAGATTATTTCAGATTCTCACCTCAGTTAGAGCAGCTGGAGGTGTTGGCCAGCTCTTGTCCAGGACGTTCTTGGGCAGGTTCCGGTGCAAATTCATCAAGAAGGAGTAGCGCACATAATCGAGGAAATATTCATTCTCTGGACAGCGGTCTTTGTGGCGGTACATGAAGCCTTTGATAAACCTGAGGAAAGTCAAGTAGAAGAAAAACTCAATTATTTTAAAAAGATCACACATTCTACAAAGCACAAAGATGTTATAGCTCCTTAAAGAACAATGATCCAGGGGTGAAATGAGAGGTGTATGCAAATTACATGTGTCTTGTTCCCAATCAGCTTTTAGTGTATATACTGTATATACAGGTAGTCCCCGATTTACGAGCGCTCTTACTTACGAGGTTCCGGATTTACGACATTATCATATGCTGGTGAAGATTCTCAGTCGTCCAGGACATGATAAATCAAAAAAGGTGTTCAATACAGAACAACTGGACTTTATTTGTAACAGAAGACATTTCGCTTCCCATCCGGGAGCTTTATCAATTCAATGAGGAAACTATGAGAGCGAGAGAAGTTATACAGGCTGATCCACTGACACGCACCAACATATGTAAATTGGAAGCTAACACACACAAATACTTGGGATAACACGTGCCTGTGACCCATTCAAAGTTCAGTGTGTGAAAGCAGACCTTAGAAGAAACACACACATCCTACAGTATTTAAATTGACAAATCACACCTCACACATTGATAGCAGGGACCTGTCAAAGTCTTGTTAGTCTAATTCACAAACGAAGCTCCTCTGTTCTCATCAGGTGAGAAACGTCTGGGAATCAGCTGCAGGGTTGCACCACAAGTTTTAGAAAGTTGAAATCCTAGACCTCCTCCTCTGTTTAACGATGGTTTCTCTCGTTTTACATAAACCGCTTCCTTCACACCCCTCTCAAACCACCCGTGCTCTCGGTCCAAAATGTGCACATCCCGGTCCTCAAAAGAGTGTCCCCTGTCCGTGAGGCGGAGGTGAACAGCCGAGCCCCGTCCAGAGGAGGAGGCTCTCCCGCGCCGGGACACCCCCCTGCGAAGAGGCTGCCCAGCCTCTCCAATGTATAGGTCTGAACAGTCTTTGCAATCTCTCCACAAGAAAAACCTGTTGTGGAACTAATTACAGCCACTGAATCTGCGATTAGGAACAACAACTTGACAGGAGCAGAGGCTGAACAACTCCGAATGAAAATATCAGCTACACTCTCCAGTGCCAAACTGCCTCCTTCAAATCTTACACCGCAGGAAAGGAAGGCTATAACATCACTCAGCCAGGACCAAAACATCACCATTTTACCAGCTGACAAAGGAAGATGCACAGTAGTCCTCAACACGTCTGATTACCAGGAAAAAATAACTACACTACTGAGCGACAGGAACACCTACGAGCCCCTGAAGAGAGACCCAACTAACACCTTTAAAAAGAAAGTCACAGATTATCTGCAAAAACTGGAAAAGGAGAAAACAATCAATCGATCATAGTATTATAGATTGAACCCAGGGGAGGCCACTCCCTGTCTTTATGGACTTCCAAAAATACACAAAGAAGATACACCTCTCAGACCCATCGTCAGCAGCATAAACTCTGTGACATACGATGTTGCTAAACATCTGGCTGGTATTTTAGCTCCTCTGGTTGGAAACACACCTCATCATATAAAGAACTCCATTGACTTTGCCAACAAAGTTCAACATTTGAAGCTGACCCCGGGAGAAACTCTTGTTTCGTTTGATGTGACTTCTCTTTTCACGTGCATACCCATTTCTGAAGCAGTAGAAACCGTCAAAAAACGACTTCTACAGGACAAGGATTTGGACAAAAGGACCAACTTCACCCCAGATCATATCTGCACCCTGCTGGATCTCTGCCTCTCCACCACCTATTTCAAGTTCAATGACTGTTTTTACAGACAAAAGCACGGCTGTGCCATGGGATCCCCAGTGTCACCCATTGTTGCAAACCTCTACATGGAGGAAGTGGAACAGAGAGCCCTAAACTCCTATGAGGGAACAACTCCAAGCCATTGGTTCCGATATGTGGATGATACTTGGGTCAAAATCCAAGCCAGGGAGGTGGAAGCGTTCATCAGACACATTAACTCGGTCGATAACAACATCAAGTTCACCAGAGAGGATGCTAACGACAACAAACTGCCTTTTTTGGACTGTTTGGTTCACATGGAGGGAGAGGACAGTCTCAACATTGAAGTTTACAGAAAACCAACTCACACAGACCAATATCTCCTGTTCGACTCTCACCATCCACTGGAACACAAACTTTCTGTCATCAGAACTTTACAGCATCGGGCGGAACACATCCCCACGAAGACAGAAGGTAGGAAAAAGGAACATAAACACATTGAAGAATCTCCCCAAACATGTGGATACCCTAACTGGGCTTTTGTCAAGTCAGCGAGAAAATCAACAAGACACACTGGTGAACGGAGAAAGGTGAACGGACGTAAGGACATTGTCGTCCCTTGTGTTGCTGGAGTGTCGGAGAATTTCAGAAGGATTTTCAACAAACGCGGCGTCCCAGTGCATTTCGGGCCCAGCAGGACTCTCAGACAGAGGCTGGTCCATCCTGGGGACGGGGCCCCCGCACACGGACAGAGTGGTGTGGTGTATGCGGTCTGGTGCGGCGAAGACTGTCCAGACCTATAAATTGGAAAGGCTGGGCAGCCTCTTCGCAGGGGGGTGTCCCGGCGTGGGAGAGCCTCCTCCTCTGGACGGGGCTCGGCTGTTCACCTCCGCCTCACGGACAGGGGACACTCTTTTGAGGACCGGGATGTGCACATTTTGGACCGAGAGCACAAGTGGTTTGAGAGAGGTGTGAAGGAAGCGGTTTATGTAAAACGAGAGAAACCATTGTTAAACAAAGGAGGAGGTCTAGGATTTCAACTTTCTAAAACTTGTGGTGCAGCCCTGCAGCTGATTACCAGACGTTTCTCACCTGATGAGAACAGAGGAGCTTTGTTTGTGAATTAGACTAACAAGACTTTGACAGGTCCCTGCTATATATATATCCTCTTAACTTGCATTGCCTTCCCCTCCCAACATCAGTATTGGCAATGGATGATGTTTCCTTGTTGGCCGGGCTCTAATCTTGCCACACACTTGTACACCTCCACCTACTGGTCGGGCTCAGATAAGAGTCGTACCTGCGTATTGTGTTTGCAGCCTGCCGTCTGCGCTGGGCTCTCCTCCGGGCCAGGATGCCCCTCCACCATGCTTGGACAGCAATGGCTGCACACAGCAGACAAATGCACAAATGTAAAACATTTAAACTGTTGCAGTTTGACAGATAAAAAAATATATATACTTTGAATATCACTGTAATGCTTCTTGGTTGTTATGTGCTGCTGACTATCCATAATGCTGATCTCATGCTGCTGAATATTTCATGTTGCTGTGTTCATTCGTCCTCATCTGCTCACACAGACTCATGTTCGTGCTGCTGTTGTTTGGCACATTGTTTTGTACTATTAGTGCTTAGTGTAGGCTTAGTTTAGTCTTCTTCTTCTTCTTCTTCTTTCGGCTTTTGCCTTTTCAGGGGTCGCCACAGCGAGTCATCCTCCTCCACCTCACTCTGTCCTCTGCATCCTCTGTCCTCACTCCAACTACCTTCATGTCCTCTCTAACTGCATCCATATATCTCCTCTTTGGCCTTCCTCTTTGTCTTTTTCCTGGCAGCTGCATTTCTAACATCCTTCTACCAATATACCCACTGTCCCTCCTCTGGACATGTCCAAACCATCTCAGTCTGGCCTCCCTAACTTTATCTCCCAGTTGTTCAACATGTGCTGTACCTCTGATGATCTCATTCCTGATCTTATCCATCCTTGTCACTCCTAAGGAGAACCTCAGCATCTTCATTTCTGCTACTTCCAGTTCTTTCTCCTGTCTTTTTGTCAATGACACTGTCTCCAGACCATACAACATAGCTGGTCTCACCACTGTCTTGTAAACTTTTCCTTTGACCTTTGCTGACACCTTTTTGTCACAAATCACTCCTGAAACTTTTCTCCATCCGCTCCATCCTGCCTGGACTCTCTTCTTCACCTCTTTACCACATTCCCCATTTTCCTGGACAGTGGACCCCAAGTACTTGAAGTCCTGCACCTTTGTGACCTCTGCTCCTTGTAGCCTCACTGTTCCACTGGCCTCCCTCTCATTCACACACATGTACTCTGTCTTACTACGGCTGACTTTCATTCCTCTTCTTTCAAGTGCATACCTCCACCTCTCCAAGTTCTCTTCCACCTGTTCCCTGTTCTCACCACATATCACAATGTCATCTGCAAACATCATAGTCCATGGGGATTCCTGCCTGACCTCATCTGTTAGTCGGTCCATCACCAGAGCAAACAAGAAGGGGCTCAGAGCCGATCCTTGATGCAATCCCACCTCCACCTTGAAGCTATCTGTCACTCCTACAGCACATCTCACCACTGTCCTGCTGTCTTCATACATGTCCTGTACCAGTCTAACATACTTTTCTGCCACTCCAGATTTCCTCATGCAATACCACACCTCCTCTCTTGGCACCCTGTCATATGCTTTTTCTAAATCCACAAACACACAATGGAGTTCTTTCTGACCCTCTCTGTACTTCTCTATCAACATCCTCAAAGCAAAGATGGCATCTGTGGTGCTCTTTCTTGGCATGAAACCATACTGCTGCTCACAGATAGTCACCTCTTGTCTAAGCCTTCCTTCCACAACTCTCTCCCAGATCTTCATCGTGTGGCTCATCAACTTAATTCCCCTGTAGTTGCTACAACTCTGTACATCACCCTTGTTCTTAAAAATGGGAACCAGCACACTTCTTCTCCATTCTTCAGGCATTTTCTCACCCTCAAATATTCCATTAAATATTTGAGTCAAAAACCTCACTGCCATCTCTCCAAGACATTTCCAAACCTCCACTGGTATGTCATCAGGTCCTACTGCCTTCCCCTTCTTCATTCTTTTCAGAGCTTTCCGGACTTCACCCTCACTAATCTTTCCCACTTCCTGGTCCACAGTTTCTATGACCTCCACTCTTCTTTCTCTTTCATTCTCTTCATTCATTAGCTCCTCAAAGTAATCCTTCCATCTTCCCATCACACTCTCCTCACTTGTTAGAACATTCCCATTCCCATCTTTAATAAGCCTAACCTGCTGCACATCCTTTCCAGCCTGATCCCTCTGTCTTGCCAATCGGTACAAGTCCTTCTCGCCCTCTTTAGTGTCCAGTCTCCCATACAACTCATTGTACGCCCTCTGCTTTGCCTTAGCTACTTCCCTCTTTGCTCTATGTCCCATCTCCTTATATTCCTGTCTCCTCTCTTCAGTCCTCTCACTGTCATATTTCTTCTTGGCTAATCTCTTTCTTTGAATGGCGTCCTGCACTTCACTATTCCACCACCAGGTTTCCTTATCATCCATTCTCTGTCCAGATGACACACCAAGTACCTTCCTACCTGTCTCTCTAATTACTGTTGCTGTAGTAGCCCAGTCACTTGGAAGCTCTTTCTTACCACCCAGAGCCTTTAACAGCTCCTCTCTGAATTTCTCACAACATTCTTCCTTCTTTAGCTTCCACCATTTGGTCTTCTTCTCTGATTTTACTCTTTTTCTCTTCTTCGCAACAACAGTCATTCTACACACAACCATCCGATGCTGTCTGGCCACGCTCTCCCCTGCCACAACCTTACAGTCTCCAATCTCCTTCAGGTTTCCTCTTCTACACAGAATGTAGTCGACCTGCGTACTCCTTCCTCCACTCTTATAGGTCACTCTATGTTCCTCCCTCTTTTGGAAATAGGTATTGACTATAGCCATTTCCATTCTCTTGGCAAAATCCACCACCATCTGTCCTTCCTGGTTTCTTTCCTTGACACCAAACCTACCCATCACTTCCTCATCCCCTCTGTTTCCTTCACCAACATGTCCATTCAGGTCTGCTCCAATCACCACTCTTTCCTCCCTGGGAATACTCTCTATCACTTCATCCAAATCTTTCCAAAATGTATCTTTCTCCTCCCCATCACATCCAACCTGTGGAGCATAACCACTGACTATGTTTAGCATCAGACCTTCTACTTCTACCTTCAGACACATCACCCTATCTGACACTCTCTTCACCTCTACTACATTCTTTGCCAACTCCTCCTTCAGGACCACCCCTACTCCATTTCTCTTTCTATCCACACCATGGTAAAACAGTTTGAACCCTGCTCCAATACTGCGAGCCTTGCTGCCCTTCCACTTGGTCTCTTGGACACATAAAACATCTACCTTTCTTCTCTGCATCATGTCAGCCAGCTCTCTACCTTTGCCTGTCATTGTCCCCACATTTAGAGTTGCAACCCTCGGTCCTACATTCTTCACTTTCCTCCTCTCCCTCTGTCTCCTGACACGTTTCACTCCTCGGGGTCTTCGTGTATGCTTAGTTTAGTGAATGTAGTATACTGTATTCATAGTTCATGACTCGGATCTTACTAATGTTTTTCTTTACAATTTGTGTTTTTGTTGGATGTAACTGGGACCCTGCGTACATCGTCCCACCTCATGTATCACAAGTACTTTTTTGTACTGGATGTTTTTAGCGCTGGATGTGCAGAGAGGAGCTCTGAAAAAGCTGCGGAACTTGGACTGGAGCATGCGATCCAGAATTTATGAATCTACAAGCCAACATGTCCGTGAGTTTTCGCCGAGAGTTAGCCTAGCGTAGCTACCGAGCTAATCAAAGCTAACCGAGCTGGGTCACCGTAACCGGGTGCCGTAGCTGCGGAGCTGCGGACTTCGTTAACAAATAAACCGGAAAAATACGCTGGTTGTTACGAAGAAACGCGGGCCGGCACGCTGGAGGTGCTTTGTTGCAGCGAAAGAAAACAACAAAGCTGGGAGTGGTGGCTTCAGACTACAAGCTAACGCTAGCCATGTGCTGCTGATAAAAGGCTTCAAGCTGATCCGAGCGCCGTGAACCGTGGACGCCACCTGGGGCCTCGAGCTGATCCGAGCGCCGTGAGCCGTGGACACCACCTGGGGCTTCGAGCTGATCCGAGCGCCGTGAACCGTGGACGCCAACTGGGGCTTCGAGCTGATCCGAGAGCCGTGAGCCGTGGACGCCACCTGGGGCTTCGAGCTGATCCGAGCGCCGTGAACCGTGGACACCACCTGAGGCTTCGAGCTGATCCGAACGCCGTGAACCGTGGACACCACCTGGGGCTTCGAGCTGAGCCATGCGCCGTGAACCGTGGACACCACCTGAGGCTTCGATCTGAGCCGTGCGCCGTGGGCGAGCCAGGGGACTGCTGCAGGCTGCTGAGACCGTGAGTTCTGCTGAGACCGTGAGTTCTGAACTAACTGCTGATCTGGGCACTGGGCCACAGCCACCATCATTAGGCCTGTGAGCCTCGTGGAAGAGCCACGTGGTTCAGTAAACAAACCATCAACCAGAGACCTGCTACCACTAGACTACAAACTGTAAGTAATGCCGAAAAGAGGTGGACAAAAATCACCTGAGTCAAAAAAAGGTGGTCAAAAGTCACCAGAGTCGGAGGAAAACAACTCAGCAGAAATGCAAGACTTTAAAAAATCACTAAACAGTATAAATGAAAAACTATCAAAATTATCAGAAAAAATTGATTCACAGGCCAATCTGGTTGATGAAATAAGACAACTGAAAGATCTGATAACCAGCAAAGACAATAAAATAGCTGAACTGGAAAAAAAAATAGAAGACATGGAAAAATACACAAAAAAGAACAACGTGGTGATCACAGGACTTGATGTTAGTAAGTGTCGGACATTTAAACAAGCTCTCACTAACACTGACCCAACTGAGGATGCACCACAGGAAGAACTAGAGACTCTGGAGGAGACTGTAGTTAATTTTTTATGGGACAATTACTATGACATAAAATATGAGGACATTTCGTTCTGTTACACCCTGCCCAGTAAATCACCAAACACCAAACCGTCGGTAGTTGTCGAGTTCGTTAGCAGGAAGTTTAGAAACTATGTAATTAGTCAATCACACCTACTGAAGGGAACAAAAGTGTACATAAATGAACATCTAACAAAAAAAAACGGAAGAATTGCAAAGGAAGCAAGGTGGCTAAAAAGCCAACACAAAATAGCATCAACATGGACAAGAAATGGAAACATCTTTATCAAAACACATGTAGGGGCTAACCCTAAAATGATAAAAGAACTGAAGGATCTAGAGGAGCACAGAGGAGGACAAAGTACAAATCAATGAAACAACTGAAATGAACAAATACATCAAATACATTAAAACATGACAACATACGAAGACTCAGAACCTAAAATATATAATGTTAATGATGTTATTGATGCTAACTTTTTTCCAGTAATAAAAGATAGCGAATACTACAATGAAGAGCAATTTAATGACATCAATATAACAAATGGAGTTCTCTCTATTATTCACTTTAACAGCAGAAGTATAAATGCAAATATATCCAACATAACAGATTACTTAAAACAGTTAAATAGAACTTTTACGATAATAGCACTGTCAGAGACATGGCTCAATGACGATAACACAAGTAATATTCACATTGAAGGGTATGAATTATTTCACATGAACAGAAATAATAAGAGAGGCGGTGGTGTCGCTTTATATGTTAAAAATGAATTAAAATGTAAACTAAATAATGAAATGTCAATAATAGTTGATAATCTTATGGAAATGATAACAATAGAAATAATAAACAAAAATGATAAAAACATAATAATAAGTTGTGTATATAGATCACCAGGATCAAATATAGAAATATTCACTGATAAAATCCTGGAGCTATTGGAGAAGAGTTTTAATAAAAAAGTTTTTCTGTGTGGAGACTTTAACATTGATATGGGAAATAAAACAGATTCAAATAACATCAGTACATTTATAAATTCAATGTACAGTTTAAATATGTATCCATTGATATCCAAGCCAACAAGAATTACAACTCATAGTGCCACAATAATTGATAATATTTTCACAAATATAACAGACGGAGAGGTGATAGGTGGTATCTTAACGACCGACTTAAGTGATCATTTACCAGTTTTCACAATCTATAAAAATGATCAAAGTATCACAAAAGAAGTTAACGCAAAGAAAAAGATCATAAACACATCAAAAAAAGTTATGGAAAAATTAAAAGAGGATCTAGATAAACAAGACTGGAATAAAGTGTATGTTGATGATGTGAACAGATCATATGATGAGTTTATGAATATCTTGGAAACTCTGTATGAAAAAAATTGTGTACAAACAAATTACACAAAGAGAAAAATTGTTGACCAACCATGGATGACAAAAGGGTTGAGAAATGCTTGTAAAAAAAAGAATTATTTGTATTCGTGTTTCTTGAAATTGCGAAGTCAAAACGCTGAAGAAAAATATAAAAAGTATAAAAATAAATTAGTAGGGATTATAAGGAAACATAAGAAAGAATATTATAGTAAATTATTAGATAAAAGTAATGGTGATATGAAAGCAACATGGCGAGTAATGAATAGTGTTATGAAGAATCATAAAGCAAAAACTAGTATTTCAAAATATTTTGTAAAAGAAAAAGATGAAGTTTATGATGAAAATGAAATTGTCAATGGATTTAATCAGTATTTTGTGAATGTTGGATCAAGCCTTGCAGCTAAAATACCAAAAGTAAATAATAATGTGAGCCACACAATTACAGGCTGTACAAGCAGTATTTTTCTAAATGGAACTAACGAAGAGGAAATAATGAAAGTAGTAAAAAATCTTACAGACAAGAGATCAAAGGACTGGGTGGACATGGATATGATGTTTGTAAAGGATATAATGAGCCATGTTATTGAGCCGTTTACATATATATGTAACTTATCATTTTCAACAGGAATATTTCCAGATAATATGAAAGTAGCTAAGGTAGTTCCTCTTTTTAAAAATGGTGATAAATGTGTGTTCAACAATTATAGACCTATATCCTTGTTACCACAGTTTTCTAAAATTCTTGAAAAACTATTTGTGAACAGACTAGATCAATTTATAGACAAACAAAATATTCTAAGCAACAGTCAATATGGGTTCAGAGCTAAAAACTCTACATCAATGGCTCTCATGGAATTAATGGAACAAATAACTACTGCTGTCGATCAAAAACAATACTGTGTCAGTATTTTTGTTGATTTAAAAAAAGCATTCGATACTATTGATCACACCATTCTCCTTGAAAAACTGAACAAATATGGTATTAGAGGACCAGCATTACAGTGGGTATCTAGCTATTTGAAAGATAGGAAACAATTTGTACAAATAAATGATGTAAGATCTGACCTCTGTAATATCACATGTGGAGTTCCCCAGGGCTCTGTGCTTGGACCAAAGCTATTTATTTTATATGTGAATGACTTGGTAAATGTGTCAGGACTCCTTAAATGTATACTTTTTGCTGATGATACCACATTTTTCTGTTTAGGTGAAGATATAGAACAAATGTTGGAATTGATAAAGACAGAATTTACCAAAATACAAACTTGGTTTAAAATCAATAAATTATCATTAAATCTAGAAAAAACTAATTACATGATATTCAGTAATAAAAAGAAAACTGTTGATGTTCCACTCAAAATTGAGGGTGTTGAGATTTGTAGAGTGAGTGAGGTGAAGTTTTTGGGTGTTATTATTGATGACAAACTGACATGGAAACAACACATAAATTCTGTAAGAATAAAAATAGCTAAATCGATTGCAGTACTATACAAGGTCAGAGACCTATTGAATGATAAAGCTCTGTATTTGTTGTATAACACAATCATTGTTCCACACTTAATCTATTGTATTGATGTTTGGGGGAAAGCGTGTAAAACAATCACAAAGCCTATTTTTGTATTACAGAAAAGAGCTGTAAGAATTATCACTAGAAAACATTACTGTCATCCATCCAGTACATTATTTTATCAACTGAAATTATTGAAGTTCCATGATTTGGTTGATTATAATATTTTATCAATTATGTATAGGGCTCAGAACAACAAATTACCTTTAAATATCCAAATGCACTTTGTTAAAAGACAAAGTTGTTATAATCTTAAGGGGACAGAGATGTTTGTAAAACCACAATTCAGAACTAGTTTGAAGGGACGTTCTACCTCAATCCTCAATCCAGGGAATTAGATTATGGAATGGCTTGGAGAATGTAGTTAAAAATGCCAAGTCACTGTTTACATTTAAGAAAATGATCAAAAGGAATTTGTTGAAAAAATATATATGAATTAGCATAATGTGTATTGTATTATTTATTAGTTATGTATTAGTATTAGAAAATTAGAAAGAGTTAGTCATTTTGTACTACTGGTGGAAGATTATTAATGTGTTTTGTATCAATTTTTAGTTATGTATTAGTATTAGAAAATTAGAAAGAGTTAGTCATTTTGTACTACTGGTGAAATATTATTAATGTGTTTTGTATCGATTATTAGTTATGTATTAGTATTAGAAAATTAGAAAGAGTTAGTCATTTTGTACTACTGGTGAAATATTATTATTGTTTAATCTGATTGTTTGAAAAAAGGGGCAGATATAATAAGATTTATTCTTCTTTCTGCTACCTTTCATTTTTTTACATTGTGTACGTATCATTAATGGGATTGTCTTGTATTGTGTTTCTTTTGTAAAAAAATGAACAAACTTAATAAACTAAACTAAACTAAACCATTGTGAGAAACGGGAAGCCATTCACAGATGGTGAGTACGCCAAAACATTCATGCTTATGTTGCCAATGAACTTTTTGACGACTTTTCGGATAAAGACAAGATAATTAAACGAATAAAAGACATGCCATGACACACTACGTGAGGAAAGTCTTGCTGTTTTGCCTCTGAAAGGGACAACAAGAGGGGATGATTTATTAAAAACTTTCACTGAGTTGATGATGATGATGATGATAAATTTTATTTCAGACAGACATTTCACCACAAAACATAATACTGAATACTTTCATGTTTCCAAGTATAGATACAATCTTAATATCAAATAAACATACCCAATTTTTATATGCTAATATACATTTGTTTCTTTTCCTTTCCTCTAATGGTGACTGTGAGTCTGAAAAGGAGTATGATGAAGTTTAACTTATATTATCATACCCCTTATCCATTTAATAATTCATAGGATGAATAGTCTTCCTGTTGCCTGTATCCCTTCCAGAAAAAAAAGAAGTAATATTAATTTTAATAATTAAAAAAATAAAATAAAAACAGTATTTTCTGGACTAGATGAAAGTATCTACATATACCTACTCACGTAGATATACATACACATCTACCTGCATAAATACATAGATAACATTTCCTTATTTACACATCCACATATATTTACACACATGTACACAGATCAGCACCCAATTGTCCAAATCATCCTCAGTTCTATCATTACCATCCAATTTCTCACCCTTGATCATCCTTATACTTTTGAATAATAATCATTTTTAGTCTTTTCTTAAAATACCTCATGCTTGGACTTTGCTTCAACTCTTTGGTGAGTTTATTCCAAATCCTCACTCCAATGACCGAAATGCACATTATTTTCATTGTTGTTCTCACCTTCAAAGTTCTGAAATTCAGGTTTTCTCTATAGTTATATCTCCCGACTTTGTCAGTAAATAAATTTTGTATATTTTCTGGTAATAGTTTGTTTCTAACTTTATACATAAATTGTGCAGTTTGAAACTCTATCAAATCTTGGAATTTAATAAAATTAGAATGAATAAATAAATTGTTAGTATGACAATAAAAATCAATAAAAATCAACCTTATGAACTAATCGAATGGCTCTTTTCTG
>JBBPBX010034832.1:19134-32383 GCA_038048925.1 Garcialebias charrua
TCAGTAAACCAAATCCTAAATATTTGGACTAGTGCCAGTGACTGTGTAATTTGCTGTTATAGCCCTACAATGTGGCTGCATTGTTCATATTGTTATGATTAATAAAAATAAAAAATAAAGAGTTTTTTGTTATTTAACCTATTTGTTTAAGTTTATAGTGATGATGTATGTTCTCATTACAGGTCCAGGTATTATATTAAGGACTGTGAGTTGTCATGTTACTGTTGAAATGATGGCACAAGTGACTGTTTAATGTTTATGATAATAGGCATGAGCTAAGGAGAAAAGATGTAGAATATTGACTGTGCACACAGTAATATTGAGCCTTCACAGCTGCCGTAGTTTTGGGTCTGCGCATGCGCACCCGCAGGTTAGGTTGTTAACGTTCGGCCGCGAGGCAGGTTCTGACCGTTACTGCTCTGTATCATATCAGCGTCTTCAGTTATTAAACAAGTTATCATCAACTTCAACAGAACTGTTTATTACCACAACACACAACAGAGCGGGACGGTGATGGAGTTCCTGTAGCTGGGCTTCACCTCGCTCAAGCGCAGGAACACGCCGTACTTGTTGGAGCCCACGTCGAAGAAGAAGCGCTTGGAGTCCACCATGATGGAGGTGCCCTCCAGGAGCTCGCCCCCGGGGGTCCCCGCCACCTCCTCGTCGTCTCCCCCGTAGTCGTCGAGCAGTTTGGCCAGCGCGTCCCTGAACTCCACGAGCCCCTGCGCGAGGAGCGCGATGCTCTGTCCGGGGGGCGCGCCGCCCGCCGGGGGCTAGTACTTGCGGTTGTCCCGCACCAGGAACATGCCACTCCCCCGCAGTGGACTGGGCGAGCTGCTCTGGGGTGCTGTGCCCCAGCTGCGCGTAGTGCTCGATGAAGTCCCCGAGGTGGTCCCGGAGCTCCACCGCCAGCGCCAGCATCAGGCAGCTCTTGGAACCCCCGGGCCCCACCTCGGCCACCTTGATGAAGCAGCCCTTGCTGTTCTGCTTCACGTCCACGTAGAAGCGCTTGTTCTAGATGTCCAGGCACTTGGACGCTAGCTCCTGGGTCTCCTGCTCCCTGTGGAGGTGCTGGAAGACTCCACCTCCACTGTGCTCACTCCCGCTGTCACCGTCCGCCATCTTCAGCTCCACCATTCTGCTTCCTGTGCAGCTGCGCGAGCTTGACCAACGCCGCGAGCCTCTGGTATCCTTCAAGACGCGCTGTGATTGGTCCAAATACTTGTCACTTTGACATGTTCACACGCTTACTGCGATTCTATTGGTCCGTGCATTTCACGAGTCCGCCCCCTTGCGTCAGTTCTGTTTGTTCATTGGTCCAGACCAGGGGTCTGCAAACTTTTTGACCAAAAGAGCCATTTTTATGCCTTCCTTCACTAAATTAAACGTGTCCGGAGCCGCAACAACCTGCTACAACTGTGGTTATCAACTGGTGGAGTGTGGACCACTTTGTAATATCCTGTCACGTACATATACGTGCTTACGTTAGAATGTACGTGATGATGTAGTTACGTAGTTGACGTAACGTTACGTTAGTTACTCTGTTGTTGTACCGACCAGATGAATGGCGGACATGTTGAATAAAAGCTCGCAGTGAACCAGACCTAATCTCCTACCATCCTTCGATCCTGTCGGTAATCGTGCACATTAAAGATAGCTGTATCAAAGATGGACAGCTGATCTTTTACATGGTGTCAGAAGTTTGTGGATAATCGAGAAGAATCCCGAACGTTTTGCCCATCGACCTGACGACGGAAGATGGAGAACGCAGGTGTACCGATACCGCACATGGACTGGGACGCGACGAACTTACCGGACGCGTGGAGAAGATTTCGACAACACGTCGAACTGATGTTCACCGGGCCACTCAAAAACAAGCCTCAAGAAGACAAATGCAGCTACCTGCTCCTGTGGATTGGAGAGAAAGGTAGAGACATCTTCAACACATGGGACCCCTGTGCAGCTGCGCGAGCTTGACCAACGCCGCGAGCCTCTGGTATCCTTCAAGACGCGCTGTGATTGGTCCAAACACTTGTCACTTTGACATGTTCACACGCTTACTGCGATTCTATTGGTCCGTGCATTTCACGAGTCCGCCCCCTTGCGTCAGTTCTGTTTGTTCATTGGTCCAGACCAGGGGTCTGCAAACTTTTTGACCAAAAGAGCCATTTTTATGCCTTCCTTCACTAAATTAAACGTGTCCGGAGCCGTAACAACCTGCTACAACTGTGGTTATCAACTGGTGGAGTGTGGACCACTTTGTAATATCCTGTCACGTACATATACGTGCTTACGTTAGAATGTACGTGATGATGTAGTTACGTAGTTGACGTAACGTTACGTTAGTTACTCTGTTGTTGTAACGACCAGATGAATGGCGGACATGTTGAATAAAAGCTTGCAGTGAACCAGACCTAATCTCCTACCATCCTTCGATCCTGTCGGTAATCGTGCACATTAAAGATAGCTGTATCAAAGATGGACAGCTGATCTTTTACATGGTGTCAGAAGTTTGTGGATAATCGAGAAGAATCCCGAACGTTTTGCCCATCGACCTGACGACGGAAGATGGAGAACGCAGGTGTACCGATACCGCACATGGACTGGGACGCGACGAACTTACCGGACGCGTGGAGAAGATTTCGACAACACGTCGAACTGATGTTCACCGGGCCACTCAAAAACAAGCCTCAAGAAGACAAATGCAGCTACCTGCTCCTGTGGATTGGAGAGAAAGGTAGAGACATCTTCAACACATGGGACCTCACCGCAGACCAAAGAAAGGTACTGAAAACCTACTTTGATAATTTCGAGGCACACGTCACGCCGAAAGCTAATCCAATCTTCGCACGTTACAAGTTTTTCGAGAGGATTCAGGGAGAAAATGAAAGCTTCGATAAGTTTGTGACAGAGCTTAAACTGTTGGCGAAAGACTGTAATTTCCCGAACACTGACGAGATGATAAGGGACAGAATTGTGTTTGCTACTAATTCACCGAGAGTCCGTGAAAAGCTACTTTGTCAAGGTCCAGATTTAACGCTAGAAAAAGCGATCGACGTTGCCAGATCGTTCGAGTTATCACGACAGCAACTACAGACTATGACAAACGCCGCAATTAGCATGCCAGCACAGTCCGTGCACGTGGTTAGCAAAAGCCGCAGCATGCTAACGCACCACAGTAGCAAAGCAACAGGCCGTAGCAACGAAGGCGTCGCTCAAAGTAAACAAATGTGCAGAGCATGTGGGAGAGGACACAGCCGCGCAGAGGAATGTCCCGCAAAAGGACGCCAGTGCAATAAATGCGAGAAATTTAACCACTTCGCCAACGTGTGCAGGACGAAAGCACCACAGCGCAAACAAAGTTTTGCACCCAGAAGAGTGCATCATGTCGCAGACAGCCACGTACAACCCCAAGAGGAGCTGTTTATTTGTTTGTTTGTTTGTTTGTTTGTTTGTTTGTTTGTTTGTTTCATTTCCATTAAAACAATACAAATTTCAAGAGAAAAAAAATATAAAATACCTATAAAATGAAAGGCGGCAGAAGAAGAATTAAATCTTATCAATTCTGCCCCTTCTTAACAAAATCAATTCAAACAATCAATTCAAGCAATAATCACAAATAATACAACAAAACCCAAAACATATCACAATTTTTCTTTATAGTTTTTGCTAATATTAACTAACTTAAATGTATCTCGTCAGCATTATATTCTTTATCCTTTTCTTAAATACAAATAATGATTCCTCATTTTTAATATCATTATTCAAACCATTCCATAGATCAATTCCCCTCATTAAAGTAGACCTACCCCGCAAACTTGTTCTAAACTTTGGCTTAACAAAAATATCAGTTCCTTTTAAATTATAGCAACTGCTCCTTTTTACAAAATACTCTTGTACGTTCGATGGTAAATTGTGATTCTGAGCCCTGTACATTATCCATCCATCCATCCATCCATTTTCTTCCGCTTATCCGGGGTCGGGTCGCGGGGGTAGCAGCCTAAGTAGGGAGGCCCAGACTTCCCTCTCCCCAGCCACTTGGAGCAGCTCCTCTGGGGGAATCCCAAGGCGTTCCCAGGCCAGCCGAGAAACATAGTCCCTCCAGCGTGTCCTGGGTCTTCCTCTGGGTCTCCTCCCGGTGGGACATGCCCGGAACACCTCACCAGGGAGGCGTCCAGGAGGCATCCTAACCAGATGCCCGAGCCACCTCAACTGGCTCCTCTCGATGTGGAGAAGCAGCGGCTCTACTCCGAGTCCCTCCCGGATGACTGAGCTTCTCACCCTATCTCTAATGGTGAATCCAGACCGAATGCGTTTTCTACTGCAGGAACGTCCAGTTTACATGCAAAGTCAATGGTGGACGCACCTCCAGGCACCTCTTGGCGTCTTGCGTCACGTCGCGTGCGTGTTGAGCGTGCTGGAGAGCTTTTTCCGTGCACGTGAACCCGCGTCAACCTCCAAAGCACGCCTCCAACATGCTGAAGATTTCGCCGTTCAACTTTCAAACGCCGCTCAAACTCTACCCGATTGGTTGGTGTGTCAACCAATCAGGGAGAGTCGGGGGAGAAGAGAGGGGGTCAGGGCCCAGCCAGCATGCACAGGTGGGCCCCATATGGTATACATATGTGCAAAAAACATGGGTCCCAAAAGGTTTTGTCCACGGTTTCCATGGTGGCCCCACATGGGTTTGCCCAGATAGATTTTAATGGGCCCTGACTGGGTTTTCAGTGGGACCCACATGTTTAACTTAAATGAGACCCATGTAAAACCCATGTGTGTGCCGTGAAGAATATCTACCTGGGACTAAACTGGGTCCCTACTGGGCTAAAATATGGGTAATAAGTGGGTTTGTCCACGGTTTCCATGGTGGCCCCACATGGGTTTGCCCAGATAGATTTTAATGGGCCCTGACTGGGTTTTTAGTGGGACCCAGATGTTTAACTTAATTGAGACCCATGTAAAACCCATATGTGTGCCTTGAAGAATATCTACCTGGGACTAAACTGGGTCCCAACTGGGCTAAAAATATGGGTAATAAGTGGGTTTGTCCACAGTTTCCATGGTGGCCCCACATGGGTTTGCCCAGATAGACTTTAATGGGCCCTGACTGGGCTTTCAGTGGTTCCCAGATGGTTAACTTATATGAGGCCCATGTAAAACCCATGTGTGTGCCTTGAAGAATATCTACCTGGGACTAAACTGGGTCCCAACTGGGCTAAAAATATGGGTAATAAGTGGGTTTGTCCACAGTTTCCATGGTGGCCCCACATGGGTTTGCCCAGATAGACTTTAATGGGCCCTGACTGGGCTTTCAGTGGTTCCCAGATGGTTAACTTATATGAGGCCCATGTAAAACCCATGTGTGTGCCTTGAAGAATATCTACCTGGGACTAAACTGGGTCCCAACTGGGCTAAAAATATGGGTAATAAGTGGGTTTGTCCACGGTTTCCATGGTGGCCCCACATGGGTTTGCCCATACATTTTTAAGGCACTGACTGGGTTTTCAGTGGGACCCAGATGGTTAACTTACATGAGGCCCATTAAAGACCCACGTGTGTTCTTACCAGCATAATTTACATATCGGATTTTCCGATGCAACCTGCCGATATTTCTGATCCTTGAAGTATGTCAGAGAGCACACATATTGCACCATACTCTGTGACTTCTGTCTTAACATTGTGTGAGTTAAACCCAAAGAAGACACTCTGGGCCTCACAACAAGTAATACCCAAACTTTAACAAGAGGCAGTTCTGTAACACAGATGTCCTTCTGACTCATGGTGCAGCCCGGAACACTAAAATACTGCTAAACATTATGGGAAATCAACACAGCACTCCCCGTTTTTTAGTTTCCTTTTTGATTGTGGCACTATGAGTTGTATTTCTTGTTGGCTTTGATCAACAGATACAGATTTAAACTATAATTGAACACTAATATACCGCTAAGCATGATGGGAAATCAACACAGTTCACTCCCCGTTTTTTAGTTTCGTTTTTGATTGTGGCACTATGAGTTTTAATTCTTGTTGGTTTTGATCAACAGATACAGATTTAAACTATACATTGAATTTATAAATGTAAATTCAATGCATAGTTTAAATCTGTATCTGTTGATCCCACATTTATACCACTTGGGATGAATACAGTTAGCCCACATGGGCTTCCCATGCTGGGCACATTATACTAAAATCACATGGGTCCTATGTACTGATGCACATCAGAGTCAGAGAGTCTTTATTGTCATTTGCACCGCATGTAGTACATGTGATGAAATGAGATTATGTACACAGGGTCCCAGTTACATCCAACAACAAAATGTAAGAGAAAAACTGTAATAACATCTAGGATATGAACTAAGAAAAACATCCAACTAGAAATACACTAAGCCCTAGAGTAATAGAAAAACGTCATTACAAACAGCAGCACGAACATGAGTCTTTATGAGCAGATGGTCACAGATGAACACAGCAACAAGAAAACAGATCAGCATCAGCATGGTGGCACAATTGGTAGAGCTGCTGCCTCTCAGCGAGCAGGTCCCCGGTTCAAATCCCGGTCCGGGGGCCTTTCTGGGTGGAGTTTGCATGTTCTCTCCGTGCATGCGTGGGTTTTCTCCGGGTGCTCCGGTTTCCTCCCACAGTCCAAAAACATGCATGTTAGGCTGATTGGTAAATTGACCCTGGGTGTGAGTGAGACAGGTCCCTCTTGTAAATGAGTCCCCGTGGCTCAACGAGGCTAGCCTGTATAAATAAAGGTTCGAATGAAAATGATGTGATATTTCACAGTGATTATTCTTATTATTTATTTATTCATGAGTCTAACAGCCTCAGGGTAGAAGCTGTTCCTCAGTCTAGTGGTTCTACATTTGATGCTCCTCAACCTCCGTCCTGAGGGGAGTGGGGCAAAGAGTGTGTGTGCTGGGTGAGTGGGGTCTTTCATGATGCAGGTGGCTTTTTTCCTGCATCTCGAAGTGTAAATGTCTGTGATGGTGGGGAGACTGACTCCAGCAGACTTCTGTGCAGCCTTCCCCACTCTCTGCAAAGCTTTTCTTTCTGCAGCTGTGCAGCCTCCATGCCACACATTGATGCTGGAGCACAGGATGCTCTCCACTGCACACCTGTAGAAGGATGTGAGGACTGGACATATCTGTCCCATTCCCAGTTAGCCCACGTAAAAATGAGCTGGGGCCTATATATACATGCCCAGGTTGAAGCCATGTAAGGTCATCCCACATTTAGCCCACTTGGGGTAAATAAAGTTAGCCCATAAGGGCTTCCCATGCTGGGGCCATTATACTAAAACCACATGGGTCCCATATAATAATGTCCATTTCTGTCCAATTCGCAGTTATCCCACATAAACACGAACTGGGACCTATACATTCATGCCCAGGTTCAACCCATGAAAGGTCAACCCACTCTTATACCACTTGGGGTAAATACAGTCTGCCCACATGGGCTTCCCATGCAGGGCCCATTATACTACTACTACTCTACTACTACTACTAATAATAATAATAATAATAATAATAATGAATTCAATTTATAACGCACTTTTCATTAATGAAAATCTCAAAGTGCTACAAAGTGCAACAGAATTAAATGTCAATAAAACAAGTAATAAAACAAATAAAATCAATAACAGTATCAACTAAGATCAAAGATAGAATCATGAGGAGGCAGAGTATGCTTGGTTAAAAAGAAAGGTCTTCAAGCCGCTCTTAAAGTCAACCAGTGACTGTGGAGCTCTTAGGCAGTCAGGAAGAGAGTTCCACAGGCGGGGGGCAGCCACACTGAAAGCCCGGTCTCCCATGGTCCTTAATTTGGTTCTCGGAATGTGAAGTAGATGACTGTTCTGTGACCGTAGAGACCGGGTGGATGAGTATGCATGTACCACATGGGTCCCATATAAATTGCCCATTTCTGTCCCATTGCCAGTTAGCCCACATAAAAATGTACTGGTTCCTATCCATGCTCAGGTTAAACCCATGTAAGATGATCCCACATTTATACCACTTGGGATAAATACAGTTAGCCCTCATGGGCTTCCCATGCTGGGCACATTATACTAAAATCACATGGGTCCCATATACAGATGCGCATATCTGTCCCATTCCCAGTTAGCCCAAATAAAATTCAACTGGGGCCAATATATCTATGCCCAGGTTCAACCCATGTAAGGTCAGCCCACACTTATCCCAATGGGGGTAAATACAGTTAGCCCATAAGGGCTTCCCATGATGGACCCATTATACTAAAACCACATGGGTCCCATATAATAATGCCCATTTCTGTCCCATTCCCAGTTAGCCCACATAAAAATGAACTGGGGCCTATATATCCATGCCAAGGCTGAACCCATGTAAGGTCATCTGACACTTATCCCACTTGGGGTCAATACAGTTAGCACATATGGGCTTCTCATACTGTGACCATTATACTAAAACCACATGGGTCCCATATAATGATGCCCATTTCTGTCCCATTCCCAGTTAGCCCACATAAAAATGTACTGGGCCCTATATATCCATGCCCAGGTTGAACCCATGAAAGGTGATCCCACATTTATACCACTTGGGATAAATACAATTAGCCCACATGGGCTTCCCATGATGGGCCCATTATACCAAAACCACATGGGTCCCATATAGTATTGCCCATTTCTGTCCCATTCCCAGTTAGCCCACATAAAGAAAGCAGACTCAGCCTATCTTCGGTCTCTGTTCCTATGTTTGGAAGATTTGAAGGCCTGGATGGCCCTAAACTTCTTAAAACTTAACGAAGACAAAACAGAGGTGGTGATTTTTGGCAATTCGACTGAAGACTCTCTGTCCGATTGCTCCTTGGCTCAGTATGTCCGGCCAGTTGTTACAAATCTAGGGGTCAAGCTGGATGCTGGTCTTAGGCTGGAGTCTCAGATTAAAGCAGTTGTAAAATCCAGCTTTTTTCATTTGAGGCAGCTAGCCAAAGTAAAAGCCATCCTTCCTAGACAGCACTTTGAAACAGCAATCCATGCATTTGTGACCACACGGCTGGATTACTGTAATTCACTTTATGTTGGTATTAGTGATCTGTGTACTTCCCAGCTTCAGAGGGTTCAAAATGCAGCTGCACGACTCTTAACAGGTACACGAAAATTTGATCACATTTCCCCTGTTTTGGCATCTTTGCACTGGTTACCGGTGCGTTACAGGATTCATTTTAAAATACTTTTATTTACTTTTAAAGCTCTAAATGGCCATGCCCCTCCATACCTGTCAGAGCTGCTGCATTACTACACACCCTCTCGTTCGCTCAGGTCAGCTGACCAGTTGCTTCTGAGGGTACCGAGGACAAAGCGCAAGCTTAGAGGGGACCGTGCTTTCTCTGTGGTAGCTCCTAAGCTCTGGAATGACCTCCCATTAGACATAAGACAGGCCTCTTCACTTGCTGTTTTTAAGTCTCTTCTTAAAACCCATCTTTTTTCTTTGGCTTTTGATACAATCTGAGATGTTTTAACTTTGTTTTATTGTTTTATTGTATTCATAATTTATTATTTTAGTACTGTTTTTAGTCCCTTCCATTTTATGATTGTATTGTATTTTGTGATTGTGTGTACAGCACTTTGGTCCTGTTGGGTGCATAAAGTGCTCTATAAATAAAGTTGGTATGGTATGGTATAAAAATGAACTGGGGTCTATATATCCATGCCAAGGCTGAACCCATGTAAGGTCATCCGACACTTATCCCACTTGGGGTCAATATAGTTAGCACACATGGGCTTCCCATTTTGTGCCCATTATACTAAAACCACATGGGTCCCATATAATGATGCCAATTTCTGTCCCATTCCCAGTTAGCCCACATAAAAATGTACTGGGCCCTATATATCCATGCCCAGGTTGAACCCATGTAAGGTGATCCCACATTTATACCACTTGGGATAAATACAGTTAGCCCACATGGGCTTCCCATGCTGGGCACATTATACTAAAATCACATGGGTCCCATATACTGATTCACATATCTGTCCCATTCCCAGTTAGCCCAAATAAAATTGAACTGGGGCCTATATATCTATGCCCAGGTTCAACCCATGTAAGGTCAGCCCACACTTATCCCAATTGGGGTAAATACAGTTAGCCCACATGTGCTTCCCATGCTGGGCCCATTATACCGAAACCACATGGGTCCCATATAGTATTGCCCATTTCTGTCCCATTCCCAGTTAGCCCACATACAAATGAACTGGGACCTATATATACATGCCCAGGTTGAAGCCATGTAAGGTCATCCCACATTTAGCTCACTTGGGGTAAATACAGTTGGCCCATAAGGGCTTCCCATGCTGGGCCCATTATATTAAAACCACATGGGTCCCATATAATAATGCCCATTTCTGTCCCATTCGCAGTTAACCCACATAAAAACGAACTGGGACCTTTATATTCATGCCCAGGTTCAACCCATGTAAGGTCAGCCCACTCTTATACCACTTGGGGTAAATGCAGTCTGCCCACATGGGCTTCCCATGCTGGGCCCATTATACTAAAACCACATGGGTCCCATGTAAAATAGCCCATTTCTGTCCCATTGCCAGTTAGCCCACATTAATGCTGTATAGGACCCATATATTTAGCCCAACAGGGCCAACAAAATGGGTTCCTTTATGGGATAACCATATGGGTCTCATGCAGTTAGCCCAGATAAATCCCATGCCCACTCGTTACCCAAGTAGCCCACAATAACCCCATGTGGGGCCCAACTATGCATGCTGGCTGGGGGGGAGAGTCCCTATGTGACGCGGAAACCAGTGACGTGGAAACCATTGCGCATGTGACGTATTGTTTGTGGAACACAGAAAAAACCCGCGGAGTCATGGAATATGGAAGAGAAACTCATTGTAGCTGTGTGTTCGCGACAATTCCTTCACAACCAGTCAAGTCTGCTCCACAGAGACAGAAATAAAGAGCTCCTCACCTCGCGGAGTGCATTGACGACTCGGTACACCGGTAAGCTCCTCCCCCACACCCCCGCAGCAGCAGGGTTGCCAGATAAACATGAATTTTATTTATTTATTTATTTATTTTTACCCCTTTTCAGTGCAAATGTTCACTAAACTCAACACATTATTAATCTTATCAGACCCTCACGCAGCAAATATGACAGTTTGGGTAAAAAAAAATAAAAAATAAGCAACAGTACTAGATGATTAATTAATTTTTATCTGGCAACCCTGCGCAGCAGTTTTCTGGGTAGTTTCGCTTCTGGCTTTTTGGTCTGGACACAAAGTGCGTCCACTTGCGTGCGTGTTGAGCTTTTTTGCAGTTGAAATCGCGTTCGGTCTGGATGTACCATAAGGGAGAGTCCAGCCACCCTGCGGAGAAAACTCATTTCAGCCGCTTGTATCCGCTTGTATCTAAACTTTGGCTTAACAAAAATCTAATATATCTAAACTTTGGCTTAACAAAAATATCAGTTCCTTTTAAATTATAGCAACTGCTCCTTTTTACAAAATACTGTAATGACGCCAACACTGCAGACGGAGTCCAGCCAAACGGGGTTTATTCAGAAACAGGGACGAGCTGCTATTACCGAGGCTGCAGCTCACGCCTTAACAGAAAACGCGGTACACACGCGAGCGAACACACTGCTAGCTGCCTGCTAACAACAACACACACACACGACGCTTCTTCTTCTTCTCTTTTCCGGTCCCTCCTCCCTGCTCCTACCCCTCTCCTGCCCCCACGACCAGTCCAACACATGAGGGCGGGGGACAACAGAATCACAACAGCTCAACAGAACACAGTACATGTATAACTGAACAAATACACAGAAATACTTGGACCCAAAGCAGAACCAAACACAGGGTCGTTACACTACCCCCCCACTACTGAGTCCCTCGCCCACGAGGGGACAAACAAAGTCATCGAACCGTCTTGGAGCCCTCCTCGTCTGTCGTGGGCGAGCTCCCAGCAGAGCGCTCCCGACTCTGCGGCTGGGACCTCATTCGACGGCAGTGATAAAACTTCTGGGGACGTTGGCGGACACACCCGAGACCCCGACCATTGGCCTTCTGGGGCTGGTGCATACCTGCCTTGATAGGGGGCCAACCTGTCCCTGTGCAGAGCTACTCTTCTCCTGTTTTGGGGCATCTGCACTCTGTAGACCACCTCCCCCAGGCGCTCCAACACTCTGCAGGGACCCACCCACTGACTGACCAGTCTCGGGCACCGTCCCTTCTTCCTACGAGGGTTGTGCACCCAGACCAGCTCTCCTGGAGTAAAGTGTCGGCCCATCGCTCTTGCATCATAGTTCAGTTTCTGGCGCATGCCCGCTTGCTCCTGTTGCCTCAGGGCAATTGCATGGGCTGTCTCTAAGCTGTCTGAGCATGGTAGGGGGCCCATGATGTCCACGGCCACTCGCTCCATCGGGGCTCCTAAAACAAACTGTTGTAGGTGGGTGTGAGACCGACCTGTCGACCCCTTCCGTGCTGTACAGAAATCACAACGGCGGCAGAAGTTCTCCACATCCCTCCTGCACTGGCCCCAGTAAAACCCCTGTCGGAGGCGGCGTAGAGTCTTTGTAACGCCAAAATGTCCAGACCCAGACGCTCCATGCACGCCCTGCAGGACTACGTCTTTCAGGCCTTTTGGGACTACAGTCTGCCACCGCTCCTCACCCGTGGAGGGGTCCTTCCATGACCTCTGTAGCACCCCGTCTTCCAGACGCAGAGCCTCAAACTTGGACCACAACCTTTTAGTTGCCCGCGAGAGCCCAGAAACCTCCTCCCACGGTGGCTTCAGTTGTCTCTCCACCCACTGCAACACAGGCTGGATATCGGGGTCCTGTTCCTGTTGGTGCCTCCAGCTGTCTGTGCCGACCACCTGCAACCCTCTGCAGATTACCGAGTCACTCTGCTGGGATCGGGCCCCCACGCCATTAGCATCCATCTCGAGGATGAAAGGGAGGGAGGGGTCTGCAGGAGCGAGGACTGGGGCTCAGTCAGAGTTTGCCGCAGATGGCCAGACGCTCCCTGGCACTGTTCAGTCCACACATAGTCTCGGTTCTTCTGGGGCACCCACACTGGGGGCATAGGACTCGCAGGTGCGGGGGCCATGGTGGCAGCCATCTGGCTGGGCTGAGGGGAGGTGTGCTTGACAGCTGTGACCTGAGGTTCTGTGTAGCAGGCCACAGGACCCATAAGAGCGTGATCAGGAGCTGTGGGTAACAGTGGAATGAGAGGGCCCTCCTTGAAGCTCCATGTCCC
>JBBPBX010034833.1:3390-32382 GCA_038048925.1 Garcialebias charrua
CACACACACATATACACACTTTGAACATTTCTGCTTTGAACACAGACACTGAATTATTTCAGAGCCCAGCCAGGGGTGTACGTGGATACTACTGTCGCAGAGGTGCCTGGTGATAAGTAAGACAATGAAGGGGGGCTCTTAATAAAAGTGTTTGTAATTTTTTTTTAAAAGGGAGAAGCTTCTCCATTTTGATTTTTGACAGGTGGGTTTCTGCAGGAGATATGCTCTCTCTGTATCAAATGGAGACAAAATGAATATTCAGAAGAGGCTTTTTTTTCTCTTATCTGCAGCATAGATTTTTTTTTCTTCCATTTCCCAGACCACAAAAGCTTTTTGTCTTGTCTGTTAAAGCGTTCGGTATAAACAGCCTCCCAAATCGACATAAAGCACATTTTCAAAGGAGCAGCATCTAAAAAGCTCCTGCGAGAATTGTCGGTGATAAAAGTGACATAAATAAAATACCTTGAACAGCGTTCTATTTAAATGCTATAGATTCTTAGGTTTTTGGGTTCAGTTTCAGAAGGGTGGGCTTGAAATTTCTCATGTGAGTCCTGGGGTAATTAAAGTTAAGGGTCCCTGCCCTGCACATATGCTGCAAGCGCAACTCCCATACCGCCTGTTTCTCTGGTGCAAATGATATGGTCAGGAGCCTCAGAGGCAGTTAAACCACAAAATGACCCATAGCAGAAATGGTGCACTAGTTCACTCTGGTGTGATATAGATACATCAAAAATAGGAAATACAGTAGTCTCCTTTTAGCACAATTTCATGTGGTGGAACAAACTGAACTCATGCAAGCTCATTAATAGAATGAATTAATCAGGCTTTTTTGTCATTTTTGGACTGTCTATAAGTGGCATTAATGATAAGGTAATTGAAATAATTACACGTATGGAACCAAAATACTTTTTTACTCTTCGACCTGAAAAGTTCAGATTTACAAACACAGAGCAAATCCACACTCGAATTACTGTTCCCCCAAACATCCCACTGAGTTTAAAACAGGTGATGTCACTTTATCACATGCAAAACTTCTCCAGCACATGCAAATCTGACTACGAGGGAACGGTATCTACAGAAAGGTATGGGTTTAAAAAAAAAACTGCAATACAGTTGTGACAGTAAGAAACGAACAAACAGTTGGCATGCACATTGTTTTCAGTTGAGATTCTAGCTTTAGTGGTGGGAAAAAAGAAATCTGTCTCCAGCAACAGGCAAAGAAGTTGTCAGAATCACAACATGTCAAATATTAATAACACCGTGGCATCTGTGCGGAGCATCTTGTCCTCTCTCTGGGCAGAAACACACACACACCAGATGATCTTAAAGGCAGCAGCCGTCCTGCACTGTCAGAGCAACGCCGTCTTACCTGCCTGTGTGTCTGCAGATTCTTCCTGCTCTCGGTCTGGCTCTACGGGTGTGAGCACACTCACACACACATATGCATGTATATATAGACACACAACCCCTTCAAACAGGAACTGATGAATCTGCACGACTTCAGCCCTGCAGCGTGCAGTGCATTGTGGGGTTTCGCTCTCTCCGTCTTTCCTCGTCTCTCTCACTGCTGGCACGGTGTGAGAGGGGGGATGTCCTCACCTCCTGTCTAGAGAGAGGAGGGCAAACTCACACACACACACACACATACACACTTATGGTAACGCGAGCACGATGCAGAAGAAGCCTTGTGATGACGACTGCAGCGGCTTTGGCTGCCATGGCAACAGCCTCCCTCCCTCCATGCTCTCAGCATCGCTCTTTCTATGTGTACTCTGTACAAATCATAAAAAAAAACAATGTTTAACAAAGTCTATTTAAGCAAAATATTTATATATTTTTTTTATTTAATTTATTCATTTTAAAATACAACACACAAAAAAAACAATCAACAAATGTGACTATACAATATAAGAAATAAAATGAAGGGTGGCAGAATGAAGAGAAAATCTTATTATATCTGCCCACTATTTCTAACAGTCAGTTTAAAAAAAAATCATCAGCAAGTAACAGAACAAAAAAAAAACAAAAAACTCATAATTATCGAATTACAAAACAACACGAGAAAACTAATTCATCTATATTTTTGTAATAATCTGGCTTTGATTAAATTCTTAAATGTAAATAATGATTTGGCAATTTTTATACATTTAGGCAGCATACTGAAATTATTATTCTGCCCTCGTCATTGACACTGATGACATGTGATCTTCAACTGTTGCTTCTGTCTCCTGAGATAAAGAGGCAAAACGAACAGAGAGGGACACACATGCTGGCTGTTTGGGTGCAGACAGATGCCCCTCTGAGCTAATGTTTGCCGTTTATTGCTGTAAAAGTTACAGGAAGTAGGCTTTGGTTCCCTTTTTTCACAGTGTTTCCCCTCTTCTCTATTGCTACAGCCTGTCCGCTGAGGCCTGCAGCCCTGTGATAAACATTTCCAGTAAAAGAGGTTCAGCTAAACTGACCATATAAATGCACTGGTCATGAGCTCATTTAAGTTTGCCGGGACGGTGACAGCACCTGCTCGGTGATGTCAGTAGTTCAGTTTTCCTAAACGAGGTTGTTTTTTACCCTGTGTCCGTGGTCACCAAGACAGAAAATGCTGACAAATGAAAACCTGAAGGCCTAGTGTAAGGATCTAACTTGAATGAGGTAATGGCAAAATTTCAAACACAGATCTTTCACAATCTTTTAATGTGAATGTCAATTTTATTTATATAGCACATTAAAACAACCAAAGCCAACCAAAGTGCTGTACAGTTAAAAAATAAAAATAAAATAACAGAGTAAAATGCATCTAGTGCCACTGAAACATAATGAAGTTAACAGTAAATACACAACAACAATAAAATCTGCTCAAAATTTGTTCTCAGACTCTGTGAGGATCAAATGCCAAGTAAAACAGATGAGTCTTGAGCAAAGATTTAAAAGTGTCAACAGTCTGAGCGGTCTTTAAATTCTCAGGTAAACTGTTCCACAGCTTTGGAGCAGCAACCGCAAAAGCCCGATCACCTCTGGACTTCATTCTGGATCTGGGGACATCTAAGAGAAACTGGTTGGTAGACCGGAGTGCTCTTACTGGAGTGTAGATGTTAATAAGATCACATAAATATGACAGGGCCAGACCTTTTAAGATTTAAAAAACAAGCAATAAAATCTTTAAATCAATCCGATAGTGGACAGGGAGCACTCAGAATATGTTTGAAGATCCGTCTCAGCTACTACCACACCAAATGATAGACCAATGTGCCTAAAACTGATGGAGTTATTGCCACATTTGTGTTTTGTAAAATCAGTTTGCTGTGGCTGATATGCAAGAAGTAAAATGATGAATTAAAGAGGATGAGCTCTCCTCTCAGCATCTCACGTGGGGATGGAGTGGGTGGGAGGTCGTGGTTGTTCTTCAGGCCTTGCAAAGCAGCAGATCACAGCTGAACCCTGCTGAGTAGCTACAGCACAGGTAACCTCCAGCTCTCAGTCCCCTGTTCCTTCTTAGTTTCACAATCTCCAGATTTGTTCTGACCCGCCTACAATCTTTAATTTATGTATATTACATGCAGTACAGTACATCTGATTCAGTTTAAAAACAAAGAAAGAAAAAAAAATGCATTCACACCCTGTTCTCTGTCCTTCCAGTAGTCATGGGAACAGGTAAGGACTGGGATTCACTTAGGATTGATTGGTGAAATTGTTGTAAGGATGATTCAGTTGGATTGGCAAAGGAAGCAAAAGGGAGTGTGAGTAACAAAAGGCAACAGGTTGTAATGTGTCCATACTTGCTGAGACACTTGTACTCAGTTACACTCATTGGTGTAAAAGAACCATGTTATTTTATTGTTGACAAGCTAGAAAAGCCCATAATGAACTGCATTTATACAACAGCTAAGTGATATTCATAACCTGAGGTTTCCAGTTCAACCATAGTCAACATAGCTGCAAGTCAAATGTAGATAATGCATGTGATCATTAGTTTAATAAGATTTAGCTTGAATGTTCAAAAACATTCCTGCAACATATTTTCTCTCTAACCAGTCAGAGTTGTGCCAGATATCTTTTGTGCCCTTCACAATTTAGTTCTGTTATTTAGGGTGCTTTAACTGCATTCTGAAACTTGCACGGGGCTTTAATTTTTGCAGAAGGTATCTGAGGCTGCAGCGCCAAATGCTCAGGTCTGACCATTAAGATAAACAAGTGTTAAAAATAATGATGCAAATCTGCTCACTTTCATTTCAAAAGTGTTCTCTAGTGTGTGAGATCTTAAACGTGAAGGCAGGGTGAGTGCAAGGTGGGTACAAAGGGAGCTGCAGTTGTTTTGAGGTGTGCAACAAACTAATGAGCACGGCTTAAAGTACAGTTTAGTTAAATAATTCACAGTTTAAAATAAAAGGCGAACAAAACATGGTGGCTTGACTTTCTTAACACCTGTAGGGGCGGCTGTGGATGAGTGGTTAGAGCAGTCGTCCTCCAATGCAAGAGTTGGGGGTTTGATTCCACCAACAATTACATGCCGACGTGTCCCTGGGCCTTTGAATGTGATAAAGCACTGATTAGTCTTTGTGTAAATGCAAAGTATAATAGAGCGCTGTATGAATGGGTAAACGAGGGCACACATTGTAGTGTAAAGTGCTTTGAGTATCTTGATAAGATAGAAAGGTGCTATACAGTGTGTAGTCTACGGATACACGGGCATACGGAGTATACCCACTAGAAAAGCTTAAGAATTTCAGTATACACACTTTAAAGTGCCCAGCGATACATGCCATATCATTAGGCACATGTCACTGATCGCTGTACTTTGGTTTCTAAGCACAGCATACGGACCGACCGCGATAAAGTTAGTTTTGCGTTGGACGTCGGACATTCGCGCTCCGTGGCTTCAGCGGTCTCCAACGTAAAACTAACTTGACCATGGTATGCCCACTACAAAATTGTAGACTACGCCACTGGCGCTAAATAACTACAGATGTTTGGTGCTCTTGACTTAGCTCAATTAGACAGGATTTTCCCACTTGTTTTTATTTCTAAAAGAAGCATACATCAGCTGGTCTTGTTGCTCAAGTGGGGTTCTTGAATCTGAGGGACTGTGAATTGCTCAAATCTAAAAGTTGCTGTGATTAGTGTGCTCTTTGGTACTAATGGCAGTAGCAGGTGTCCACAGGCACTATGGGTCTCAGCTACTCATTTGTGTCATTAACATTAACTACTCATACACACACACACACACACACACATATAGAAACATCTCTTATTGGAGCTATTCATTAATGACGCTGCAGCCCCCCCTTAAGCGCAATGAGAATTGATTAGGCTGGCACATAATGGTGGTGGCGAGATTGTTGCTGTAATTATTACAGCCCTCCAATATGTGTTCACCTAAATTTGGGTATTTGTGAAAGCAAAGCTGTAGTATACAGTAGTCCCAATGCATTTGTCTGATATCATTTATTGATTGTAAAACCTTAAAGTATCGATTTTGTAGGATTCCTAGGTTTTCTGTCATAACCACTTTCCCCACAGCTAACAATCATTCAGCCATCCCCCCTTCCCCACTAGCACCTGATCCTGATACTCTGCCGAGTACTTAAGGACTTGGCAATCATTCATCCGACGCTGGAACGTTATGATACCTTTGGTAGCTTAAGTGACAGCTGATAACTTATCTCTTGTGAAACAACGACTAACCTTTGCATTTTTTCTTTTGCCTTTTCAAGTCCTGCCCCTCCGTGTCCCTTGTGATCTCCACGCACCTTGTGACCATGACTGTAAGAGCAGCTTCGGATGTTATCATTCCATTAAATGGCCGTTATTAGTTGTCATAATCTCCATATGTAGCGGTGAAACTGTCCCACCTACCTCCTAGTAGGTTTAAAGGTACGCTATTATCGTTATTATGGCTAATAATAGGCAGCGTCTCACCGGGGTAAACCAGGAAGTGTGTTGTTGTTTTTTTTCAGCTTATGTAACCGTTTTCCCAAACCTAACCTTACACCTGATTCAGAGGACAACCCTAAACTTAACCCCCTTACCCTTGTGCCTAAACCTAACCAAGACCCTAAACCTAACCACCAGACCCTTTACTCTAACCCTAACAACTTGAAGCTATTATGAGCGCTAACAAAGCTAAAAACGGAACCTATTATCATCACTACCAACGCTAACAACATACCTTTCAACCAGTGGTGTAGTCTATATTTTTGTAGTGGGTATACTGTGCTTAGAAACCAAAGTATACTGGTTAGTACAATGTAATTGTCCATTTATTTAGATTTTTAAGCGTATTGAACATTTCCAAATTTCTCTGATGCTTATATTTGAATAAATGAAAAACAAACTTTGTGCAACTGTTGGCCATGTATTAAAAAAAGTGTTATGGAATTTATAAAACTGTATCAAAGCAAAGCGCTGCATGCAGGTAGATTGTTACAGAAGCGTTTAACTGCCATTTAACATATCAATGACATGTCCCTAATGATATGTCATGTATCATTGGGCACTTTTAAATGGGTATACTGAAATTCTTAAGCTTTTCTAATGGGTATACTCCGTATATCCCAGTATCACGTAGACTACACCACTGCTTTCAACCCACTAGGAGAAACAGGAGGGGCAGTCTGACTGCTATGTATGGGGATGATAACGACTAATAACGGCCATTTAATGGTTGATAACGTTCGAAGATGTCTTGTTCCTGCAAAAGTCAAACAACAGCCTGGACAAAACACTGAGCACCACCAACCTGTCAATCTCTCCATTGCTCACCTTTCTGGATCAAGTCTTAATCTTACCTTGGAATCCTAGGATCTCGTTTCTCCCCATTCTCCAGTGCTACCTACAGACAACCAAAAGTACTATTAAAACAACATCTTCCAACCATCAAGTTTTTTATTTATTTATCTGCTCATACTCATCTTCTTCCCTTTTCTCTTCCAGCAAAAATATATTTGTACACAATTGTAAATAAACTCACCTTTTAACATACGGGTTTGTGTCTTCATCAGTCTGCTAACTTGGGGTCTTATGTTAGATTTAGTGCATCTACTGAACTTTCTTCTTAAGTCATTCATGTGCATTTTTCAGTGCAGGTTTCTTTAGCAAAAGTATGAGACTATAATTATAATTTAACACTAAGTATTTAGTTACAAAATCATTGTTGGCTTTCAGTTGTTTTGTGACTGCTAAATGTGTTTTCACAAGTCTAAAACCTTAATTTGCCACTGATGTATACATAGTTCCCATGTGACGTCACATCCGTCTTACTTCCGGGTGGACCCTCATTTCGAAAGGCAGAACAGGGGACAGCGCGGTCTAATGGATGTTCATTTTTCACGTTTTTTTTGTTGTTAATTTCTAATTAATTGCAATGGTTACTTCGTGTTGGGTCAGTGGGTGTTCCAGTCGGGTAGACGTTTGGGCAACGCGCAGGTTTCACTTAATCCAAAAAAAAGTAAACGTGAAGGATTTATCTCATCGGAGAAGCTGACTGCAGCCCCTCCTCTCTCTGAGTCTGCTTGGATCTGCTCAGAAGACGTCGTGCTTTTGGCCGGTAAACAAAATATTCTACATAAATCATTTTGTGAAACAATGTTAGAGTACAACTGTCTGTGTGTTAGAGCTGTTTTTTTTTTAATTTTTTTATTTAGCAACACCGTCTTGCTGTGGTTAGCTTAGCATCTCGCTAACGCGACAACGGCCTCCTCACGGTCTCGCACGGTCCACCGGGACCGGCGGGGAGACCGTCCCAGTGGGAGAAGGAGGACGGGAGCCAAGTCGTGCGGGCGACGCGTCGGTCCCATGGGACGTGCCCCCGCGGCCGCGACGGATCCACGCTGTCCGACCGGACCCTCCGCTCCAGATGCTAACAACATGCTAACTTCCAACACGGTAACACTCGAAGTGCTGGTTCTGGTCCGTGTTCAGCTTGGACTGTTTGTGCTGGCTGTGTGTTATTTTAGTTAAACCTTTTTTTAGCTGGTTAGATCTGATTGAGACAGTTTACACATCTTTTTTGGATTTAAAGCTGTGAAGCTCTGTGCTGTGAAGCCGGTGTGCGCTCCTCGCCTCGTAGTAATTAAATAATTAATGATATCAGAGTAACTACTTTGTGACAAGTTGTCCGATTCGTCTGCCATGATTTCTTTCTCAAACTCATTTAACTCCGACCACTGCCATTTTGCTCTTGTTCCTTGGTGAAGCTGTGGTAGCTCGTGTTTTTGTCCGTATAATTTGCTCTGCTTGTTCGCCTGCTTGTTCGCCATCTTGCTTGCCTTTTTCCGCCTTTAGATGTGGTGCGGAAGCAATGCTGGGGGCGTGTCTGGGAACTATGTACAGGTAGTCCCCGATTTACGAGCGAGATCCGTTACAACGAGGCGCTCGTAAACCGGAAATCTCGTAATTTGGAACGGCCGCCATTTCTCTCGTAAATCCGGAAATCCGCTCGTAAATTGGAACGGTTTTCGCTAGCGCGACTAAAAACACTCTATTTTCATCTAAAAACTACTTTTGAGTGCATAAAAATGATCGGAAACGTGTGTTTATATGCTTAACTAACTAACTGTAGTGAAAAAACACATGAAAACTCAGTATTTTTTTCGTTTTTTCCAAAAATTCGCAGCTCGTAAGTCTGGAACCTCGCAGATCAGAGCGCTCGTAAATCGGGGACTACCTGTATTGGTAACTGTACAATGCAGCAGTATCTACACCCGCAACTGATTACTATACATTTACAGGTTTCTTTTGCACAGCCTGCTACCCTCACTTGCAAAGGTCAGTGCAGCTTTAGTCAAAATGACTCTAATCTGAACTTCCAACACAGTATGTGTTCAAATAAACAAGTGCAGGCTAGTGTCAGAAAAAGAAGAACTGTTGCAGAGTGTTCACAATCATGGAGGAAGTTCAAAAACGTTAATCTGGAACAAATTAACGTGTGTCTTTGTGAGAAAGGCAACAACCAGAAAGTCGGCAGTTGGTATACCTGAGTTGCATCTTACAATGAGAGATCATGTATGCACAGAAATCTATGCTAAAATAAAATGGTTTTATTATTGCTGGTGTCAACGTATTCTATAAAAATGTATTAAAAAAAAGTCTAAGAGGCTGATTTTACGTGCTGTCTGTTTAATTCAGATGCCTGAAACAACACTGATGCCTACAGTAATGGTTTTGCCTGTGTGTGCTTCTTAGTCTACTTGTAGTGTTAGCAGAATATTTTATGAATTTGTGTGTTACGACTGGAAACAGCCAAAACATATTCAATGGGACACTGGACACAGAAGAAGTTTAACAAAAATTTTATTTAACTAAAACTAAAAGGGTCCAAGCCGGCGAGGTCCTCCCTGGCTTCTCCCACCAGGCTCGGAGCGTCTTCTTCAGGCTTAGCGTCCAAAGGAAAAGAAAATTAAGAAAAAGTTCAAACAAATGTTGGACGGTGAGTTTGGCCAAAAAGAATAAAATGCCACCCAGGCAGACCCAACCCCAATACGGGGCCGTCGTATCTCCCCAAGTGACGATCTACCTTACCAAAAGTTCCTAAACAAACAAAATACGAAAACTGGACTACCAACACAGGTAGTTAACACAGTTAAAAGTACAACAAAAATAAGGAAGAGAAAAAAAGGCAACAGTCCCCTCACTGTTGACCTCAGCTGTCCTCCTCCTGGACAGCTGTAAAGACACTGCCTTCAGTGTCTCCAACAACCAACCTAATTAAGCCTCACAGGCACAAACACAGGCACACACCTCCTAAGTCAAAGCCCAAGCTTCAGTCAGCGCTTAAGGTGTTTTAAACCACACATAACTCTACTTTAAGCAGTCAGAGTCACTTCAAGAGCTCCAAACAGCTCAGCTACTCCCCCTAGAGCAAACTCACCAACAAGCCTCTCTTCCCACCAACATGTCTCTACTTCCGGGAGTGAACGCGGGCGCACTGGCTGCTGTTGCTCCTCGTACTTTTTCTTGTTTTTGTTTTATTCAGTACTTTCTGCTGTTTTCTCACCGACCTTTGCCTGGGCATTTCTACTCGTTATCAAACATGGATTTTACTTGGATTTACCTGCTGCCTGCTCTCGTTTGGACTCTCCTGCTGATCATCCACCACCACGCAGCGTCTGGCCTCCTCCATTATTCAGCCGTTGAGCTCCTTCGTCTTTGTTTCCTACCGGCCGTCCCGCCTATGCTCCCTCTTAAGGAAATTGCCTTCCATCCTCGTCGGAGATACATTCACCGGGGCTTGCGCCATCGACTCAACGCTGACAAGGCTAATCCCATAACCTCCATCTGGCCTGACTCTCGCCATTCTTCATGCCGTAATGCTTGGACCACTAACACCAATAGCACGCTAGCCAACCTAGCTCGGTCGGCAATGCTCCAGTCACTACTTCTGCCTCCTCCGTAAAGTTTGGACTTCTGAACGTTCGCTCCCTCACGGGCAAAGGTCAGCTTATTCACGATCTAATATCCGACGAAAACTGGATTTTATCTGTTTAACAGAAACGTGGCAACAACAAAACAACTTTTTTCATCTGAATGAGTCCACTCCACCGGGGTTTGTTTACATCGCCAAATCCCATACCTCGGGCAGAGGGGGAGGTCTTGCGATAATTCACTGTGAGAACTAGAAGGTCACTCCAGTTCACACACCTCCCTCTCCCTCCTTCGAACACGCTGTGTGTCTGCTCTCCGGCCCCACCCCCACCGTTATCGATACTATCTACCGTCCGCCAAAAGTAAACAACTGCTTCATGAATGAGTTTGCTGCTCTAATGGCTTATCTTACAGCTCTTTCACCTAATATTATCCTGCTGGGCGATTTCAACATTCATATGGATGAAGACAACAACCCCCTCACCAGAGACTTCACATCCTGCCTAGACAGCTGTGGCTTTCAACAATTCATCAACTTTCCAACGCACAGACAGGGCCACACCCTGGACTTATTTTGCTGCTCTGGACTTTCTCCTCTTAACTGTTCTTCTGATGAACTTCCATTTACTGATCACTTGATGACTTCATTCAATGTTAATCGTAAATTTTCCTCAGAAAAACCTCAACCCACTCTTTCCTTCCGTAATATCAAGAATATCAACCATGACATTATTTTATCTCATATTAATAATACCCTCTGCACCTTCAACTCCTCCAACCCAGATGATCTTTTCATATTATACAACACTAGCCTCACCAACATCCTTAACTCTGTTGCTCCTTTAAAAACCCGGTCTGTTTCCTTCTCCAACTCTGCACCTTGGTTCACTCCAGCACTCCGTTCTCTGAAAACCAAAGGTCGGCGGCTAGAGCGTCTCTATAAAAAATCTGGTCTCACAATTCACAAGGAACTTTATGCAAACCACCTCATCCATTACAAGAACAGTATTTCTCAAGCCAAATCCAGCTACTTCTCAGACATCATCAGTTCCAATGTTGGTAATTCAAAACATTGTTCTCTCTCCTTCACCGTTCTGTCTCATCTCCTAACTCTCTACCCTCTCACATGGTTTCCACAGAATTTTGCAACTCCCTGATGTCATATTTCAATGAAAAGATTATTTCAATTCATAAACACCTTGGACCAAATACTGCCCCCAGCATCCTTGTTGAACTCCCCCCTCCCTCCCTCCCTTTCTCTGTCTTCTCCCTCCCCTCTGCTGATGACATTGCTGACATTATCAGCAAGTCCAAGTCCTCATCCTGTCAACTTGACCCATTTCCCACAGTTCTTGTTAAATCCTGTCTCTCATCTCTGCTCCCTATCATCACTAATATCATCCACTCCTCCCTAACCTCTGGCATTGTTCCCACAGCCTTCAAATCTACAAGATATGCACCATAACTCATGTTCCCTGAAGGAAGGGAATGAGGTGCAACATAAATGCTATGGGAAATTGCACCTCGCGCGATTACCTGAAGGAATACAATCACGCCTTTGTGGCAGGGGCGTCAGCGTCACGCCAGAGTCCCCTCCCTCTGGGTATTTAAGATGCGGACGCCCATCCTACTTTCTCTAGAATGCACTTCACCGAACTTTCAGCATTGAAAGGGCCAGGTATGTTGCACCTTGTTCCCTTCCTTCAGGGAACATGAGTTATGGTGCATAACTTCCAGTTCCCTTATCAGTCAGTCACTCGGTGCAACATAAATGCTACGAGAACGTAATCCATTCACGCCCTTGAAATGCTCAGCAAAATGCATGTGAAAACATCTGCCCTAATACGACAGGCATTTCTCAGCCGCTCTCTACAAGGTATGTAGAGAGCATAGCCTGAGAAGAAAAAACGCCACATGTAGAAACATCAACCTGATGTTACCACTGGACACTTTTGACCTATTAAAATAGGTCAAGAGAGGGGGTGAAGGGAAATACACACGTTTAGAAGTTCTATATGTTAATCTCATTTGAAACGAATACACTACTGTATATGATTAATACACAAGTGCTCTATAATCAAGGTATTCACAACTGTTTTACATATGTTTATGCAATTAGACAACATTATAAGACATACTTTTAGATCTAACAAACAGGATGTTCAGATGCAGATAACAGGCTCAGGGGACAAATGCCCTTTGTGCTTCTCTTGGCCTTCTGAGGAGATCAGAGCACACAGACACACAAACACATGAATCATACTACTAAATAAGTAGTACTTATAAACCACACACATACTAGGATCTGGACATTAATTTACATTAATATCACACACAGGACACATCTAATAGTACATTTCTAAAACTTTCTTACTGAACAAATAAGCAGAACAAAGAACACAGTTTCAAGAGACTCCTCACCACAGCTATAAATCTACAAGGTCATAGAACTGACAAACACGAGAGGCTCCAGGACTCCTTATCAGTGCTCTGAGCCAATCAGAGACCAGAGAAGCTCAAACTGCATCTTGAAGAGACCCAAACATCTCAGATATCAGCAGCATTCTTTGAAGAACCTCGCCGAGGAAAGGTCTGTCAAAATGCTCACAATTCTCTGTGCACAAAGAATTGCTTATTCATGCTGTAACTCTGTTAACCTGTAACCTGTGTGTCTGTCAATAAATCTTCATCATTGTTACAAGAGAGAGACTGGTCATTTGAACACCTAATGAGAAACCCCTTCAACACATAGATGAAAACACCAGCTAGAGACAGCACAAGCGTGCTCCGCTAGTGTAAATAGCCATCATCTCCTTTTTCCCTGGAGATTTTGAGAAACAGGAGGAAAAGGGTAAGGGACCCCCTACGCCACTGGCAACCAAATGGCAATGTGGAGGTAAAGAACCCAGTTCAAGCACAGGGTAACCATCCAGGTCCCCAGGGGAAAGAATTTCATATATACAATGGGCACGCACGCGCCCCTCATCTGCTCCTTGAACAGACAATTTACTAGGACTGTCAAAGGGAGCCCATCCTGATGTTGGAAACCAGTTAATGAGAGGGGAACCCTTGCACTGAACATCTCTCAAGTAAACATAAACACCAAGGGACTCCCTTGTGTATGTTGTTGCTGTTTGTTTCTTGGAGAAAAAACAATCCAACCTTAGGCCCTCAGCCAGTTCCCTTCAGTGGCCAGGCTGAAAGCTGCCACAGCTCCGGACGTGGGTGCAGAAGCTGTCTACGTGCCTGAGTCAGCAGGTCCCTGTGAGAAGGCAACTGCCATGGTATCCCTGATAACATTGAGATCAATTCCGGGAACCACGGTTTCTGCGGCCACCTGGGGGCTATCAGTATCAGGGAGAGGGCTCCCTGACGTACACGTTCCAGTGTCACCTGGATCAGAGGGACAGGTGGAAAAGCATAGTACAGCACCCCTGCTGGCCAATCATGGGCCAGAGCATCCGTTCCCAACGGTGCGTCTGTTTCCTTTAAAGAGAAGTAAAGGTCACACTGTGAGCTAGCTCTGCAAGCGAACAAGTCCACTGAGGCTCTCCCAAATCGTGACCAGACCTGTTCCACGACTCGTGGGTTCAGTCTCCATTCTGACGCCAAGAGAGGCCCTCTCGAGAGGGCATCTGCTCCATAATTCAGTTCACCGGGAACATGAGTCGCCCTGAGCGACAATATTCTCGGGGCACACCATGTGAGCAACTTCCGCGTCAGGCCGAGGAGGGCTTGGGATCTTGTCCCTCCCTCCCTGTTGATGAAGGACACTGTGGTCCTGTTATCTGATTTCACCAGGACGTGCTACCCTGCAATCAGACCTTTGCCAAAAAAGTATTTCACTGACAGGAATATGGCCAACAATTCCAAGAAGTTGATATGTAATCTTGCTTCCTGTTCATTCCAAAGGCCTCAGGCGTTCTGATTTCTGCAGACTGTCCCCCATCCTGTTTTGAGGCGTCCGTCATGATGACCACACGAGACGACACTCTACCTAGCGGGACCCCTTCCACGAAAACAGACAAGTCTCTCCAAGGTTCCAGGGCCCTCAGGCACTCTGAATCTATCCTGACCTTTCCTGTTCCACCAGGCAGGGCGGGTTGTGTCTGTTGGTTTAGCCACACTTGTAGGGCCCGCATTTTCAGCAATGCATGTGGCACACAGGGTATGGCTGCCACCAAAAGGCCTAAGAGGCGTTGGCATGTTTTCAGGGGGACCCGCTGATCCAGTTTAAACTTTGTCAGGCAATGGCGAATCGAGGAAACTCGTTCCTTTGAGAGCCATGCTCTGTACCGGATGGTGTCGACCTGTACTTCCAGAAATACGGTAATCCGTGATGGGGTTAGGTCACTCTTTTGTAGGTTTATGACAAAACCGAGAGACTCCATGTGAGAAATCACCCTACAGGAGTGTGACTGGGCCTGTATTCTGCTTCCGGCCAGAATCAGGAGGTCATCCAGGTAGTTCATAATCCTGACTCCTTGATTCCTAAGAGGGGTCAGGGCTGCGTCCAGACATTTAGTAAATGTACGAGGAGCGTCTTCAAACCGAAGGGTAAGGCTTTGAATTCATAAGCCTCCCCTTTGAAAGAAAAACGGAGGAATTTTCTGTGCTTCCTCCTAGGGATGGGAATTGATAAGAAATTATCAATATCAATGCCTTTATCGATGTCATTTATCGATTCAATTCCTTATCAATTCTGTTATCAATTCTCATTTGGGTAATAAAATATAGTAAACCATTTGTGTTCATAAAGAATTTAACGATCTTTCATCAAAACCAAAAACATATGTAGTATTCCTATTTGATGAAGTTTTATTGTTTATTAGGAATTTCCTAATACAGGTAGTCCCCGACTTACGAGCGCTCTTACATACGAGGTCCCGGACTTACGAGCTGGCGAAAGAGAAGTAAATTTGTAAAAAATACAGCACTTTTTTGTGTTTTTAGATGAAAGTGTGTTAGTTAACCGTTTGGAAACACGTTTCCGACCATGTTTATGAACTAATATGAACGTTTTTGATGAAAAACGAGTGTTCGTAGTAGCGCTAGCATAAATGTTCCAACTTACGAGCGAAAATCCGGACTTACGGGAACACGTGCTTCGTGTTCCAACTTATGAATTTTCGTGTTACGAGCACCTCGCAGGAACGGAACTCGCTCGTAAGTCGGGGACTACCTGTAAACAATAAAACTTCATCAAATTCACAAGTTGCAATTTATCATCTTTCATTACATAAAACAAAACTTACATAGTTATCATCTTCATCATCTTCTGCCTCACTCTGTGTCTCTCCTATCTCTGCCAGCTTCAGAAAAAAATCACCATAAACATACACCAAAAGAAATACACCAGATTTAGTGTGTAATTCAAATACCTCTGCTGTTGTTGCTGCGGCTGCCTGAGTGTTTTCTGCCACAGCAGCTGCCCTGATCCTGTCCCAGATGTTATTCTCATCATCAATCAACATGGATTTAAATCTGGGGTCGATAACAGTCGCTTCTTCAAGGAACGCTTGGATACAGTCATCCTGAAATTTAAAATGGAGGAAAACAAAATTTAGGGAAAAGGAAGATAGTTTACTAAGTTTGGTGTAAATTATTACTAGTCATTATTTAACAAATTTACTTTGTAACGTTTGGAAAGATCATTCCAGATGTTTTCTTTAATACTCCTGCTGAGTCATCTGCCTGCACGGTGTAATGTTTTTCCAGCTTCTGGAGGATGGGAAGTTTCTGGCCACAGGTCGGAGTTTTGTCACTACTCACAGCGAGGCCAAGCTAACGTTGGTGTGCTAGCACCACTCGTGCTAACACTACTAGCCTCTGACCCAGCCAGACTCCGGCAATCCTCTTCAACTAAATGTTATTACAGGAGAGGGAGATTATTTATAAAATACAGTGGAAGCAGTATAGCAAAAAGGTAACAAGTGAAATAATTTGACGTTACCTGCTGTAACATTTACAACGGAGGTGGACGCTTTCTCTCCACTTCCTTCTCCTCCAAGCAACGTGTTAAAAACGGTACATTTCTTCAAAATCACTGCATGCTGAGTGGCCAAATGCTTCTGCATGTTCGACGTATTTCCTCCCTTTATCGTAATGGACGCGTTGCATGCGTTACAAGTAGCCCTGGTCTCATCTTTTTTCGTGAAATGAAGCCAAACGCTTGAGCGCTTCCTCCGCGACGCCATTTTGAACATAGATATCATATATAGACACCACCACCACTCGGGCGCGGCGCATGTCTGTGATGTCAGCGCTTAAATACGTCACCACCATGAGTCTGCAGAACCGATAAGCTGAATCGTTAAGACATGCAACCTACAATTCCATGGAATTGGACTATTAAGAACCGGTTCTCTTACAGAACCGGTTCTCGGTTCCCATCCCTACTTCCTCCACACGCCCACATGGAAGTAGGCGTCCTTCAAATCCATTGTACATGCGTAGTCTCCTGGTCTCACAGACTGGAGGACCTGACGCAGTGTAAGCATCTTGAACTTGAAAGTTCTTATTCGCTTGTTCAGAGTCCTGAGATCCAAGATCGGCCTTAGGGAATGATCCCTTTTGGGCACCAGGAAGTACTTGCAGTAGTGACCGGAGCGTAGTTTGCGTTTCGGGACCAAACTTATTACTCCTTTCTGTAGCATCGTCAATACTTCCTCCCTCAACACGTGTGTGCGTGCAGGGTTAATATTCGATTGCAGCACCCCTGTGAAAGGGGGATGGTCTCTTGGTGAACTACAGCCTGAGCCCATGACATATTGTCTTCATGACCCATTTGTTTGGCAGACACGCCCTCCAGGCCTGCGCGTGCGCCATGAGCCTGGAAGGCATGTCTAATCACTGCTTGTCATGTTTGAGTGTGGGAGGGATGGCCTTTGACCCCTCTCGCGAGCTCTCGAGCAGGTTGGTTAGCTCGACAGAAGGTATTGCGAGATCTGACTTTCTCAGACCGAGCTCACACATCTTGCTACGGTTCATAGTTTGATCAAGTGGTTTGTGTTTTATAAAAGTGGGACTCGAGTCAATAACCAGGGCAGTCTGTGCTTTGGTACTTTTATTTTTGTATATGCATGAAACAGTGCTTGTTTTTATTACACATACAATAGGCGAGTCATGTTTAGTGCACACACACATGTCACCAGCTCCTTGTAGTGTTTTACAAGTGAAGACTGGGCTCAAAGGGTTAGGTTCCCGTACCACGTGGACGGGCAAACCTGTAAAATCATGAGTTTGTCCTGTTTCATCAGGCCCAAATCTGCTTTCCACATGGGGTCATCGAGGAGGCCCTCGGCCTGGCCGCCTGATGCTGAAAAGGCTCTCCGTCGCCAGCGGGTCTCTTCCGCGGAGGGCGACGCATGGCTTCCTTGGGGGGTGCAAAGCTTTTCCTCGGCAGCCCCTCGCGGAGGGCTTCCGCCTGTTTGCGTCTTTGTTCCAGCCTGGCCTGGATGCGTTCCAGGGCTCCCCCGAAGAGTCCCGTCGGCTCGATCGGGTGCTGGAGGAAGGGGGACCTCTGGTTTTCTGGGAGGTCCATCAAAGTCAACCAAAGATGGCGTTGGGCGACACCACTTCCGCCATTGCTCTGCCTTGCGTGACGGCTATTGTCCCCATCATGCGGAGCACAAAGTCAGAAGCCCTACGGGCCTCCTCCATGGTCTCTGTTGCGGCTTGTTCATTTGTCGTTACCTGGAGTTCCTGCAGCTTTTCTGCCAGGTACGCCTGCATCATGGTTGAAGCGTTCATCGCACGAGCCGCGAGGCCCTGAGCCCGGTAGCATTTCTCGAGCTGTTTCTCCGAAGCGCGGCAGGCCCTGCTGGGCAACGCTGGCTTCGCCCCCGTAGCTGCGGGGGCCAGATGAGCCGCCAGGGTCTCCTCTATCTGGGGTGCGCTGGCGAGACCTGCTGCCTCCATTCAGGCGACATCCAGGAGCCGCGATAGTGGCAACATCATGGGAGCTCCGGGTTTCGCCCAGGAGTACGTAAGCTCCATGAGGAAGTCCGGGAAAATGGGCATTTTCTGCAACATCGTCGGCTGCTGCTTCATGTAGATGTAATTTCCCGCCAGCCTCGTAACCTGTTGGCGAGGCGTGGGGTCTGGCCACGCGACCTGTAGGGTGTCCGCGGCCCTGTGGCACAAGTCGAACAGAGCAGGGACCGACACGTCCGGTTCCGGTAGAAGTTGTGCCAGGTTCTGAGAGGAATCCACACTTTCCCCTCTGCAACCATACTCAGCGTCTTGGTCAGACACTTTGGGCGTCGAGTCCTCGACGGGGACCGAGGAGTCAGACACGTTCTCATCCCCGACCTGAACGCTGCATTCCAAGTCCATGTTCTTGAGCTCCGGTTTGGGAGCGAGCAGTTCTGTGTGGCGTGCGGCCTTCAGCGCCGTGGCCTTCTCCATGGTCTTAGCCAACGTGTCCGTGCAGTGTTTCTTCACTACCGCGGGCATCCGACAGTAGTGGGAGCAGGAGTTGGGGGATTCCAGCACTTTTCTTGCGTGCATGATCCCTTGGCAGACGGGACAGGCCTCGTGGGTGTCCGTTGCCGAGAGGGAATAGCCGTAGCCGCCGTCGTGTCGCTTTCGCTGGCTAGCCTGCTAATGGTTAGCAGGGAGTGTTGTGACGTAGTTAGCGCCGTCGAGCGAAGCAGCTACGGAGAGAGAAGAAAACTTTGAGGTAAGTAGAAAAACGCTGGACTAGCTTTTGCCAGCCCAGCAGTACGCAGGAACATTTCTCTGTACGCTCAGCGTAGGGAGGAAGCTCACCTCTGATCGAGCGATGTGACAACAGAGAAGTCCCACAAAGTTCAGGTTTAAGTGAGGTGAAGGGCAATAAGAGAAAATAGGATGGGCGTCCGTGTCTTAAATACCCAGAGGGAGGGGACTCTGGCGTGACGCTGACGCCCCTACCGTAAAGGCGTGATTGTATTCCTTCAGGTAATCGCGCGGGGCACTAACCTGCCTGCTCCAGAACTGGAGCCTGAAAACGTGGACCTGGAGTGCAGTGGCCTGGTCAGGGAGGACAACGCATCCGACTCCTCTCTTGCCGTGAAAGACTCGACGCAAGAAGTGTCCGACACAGACGCCGAATACGGTGACAAGGGAGAAACTGTTCACTCCTCCCAGAACCTGGCGCAGAACCTTCCGGAACTGGACTTGTCTGTACCTGCCCTGTTCGACCTGTGCCAAAGGGCCGCTGATGCCCTGTAGGTCACGTGGCCGGACCCCACGCCTCGCCAACAGGCTACGAGGCTGGCGGGAAATTATTTCTACGCGAAGCAACCGACAACGTCGCAGAAAAGGCCAATTTTTCTGGACTTTCTAACGGAACTCACACGCACCTGGGCGGAACCCAGGGCTCCCATCATGCTACCATTGTCCCGACTCTTGGATGTCGCGGGAATAGAGGCTCTGGGCCTTGCCAGCGCACCCCCAATAGAGGAGTCTCTGGCGGCTCACCTGGCCCCGACAGCCACGGGGATGAAGCCAACACTGCCCAACAAAGCCTGTCGCGCTTCGGAGAAACAACTCGAGAGGTGCTACAAGGCCCAAGGCCTCGCGGCTCGTGCAATGAATACGTCAAGCATGGTACAGGCCTACCTGGCGGAAAAACTACAGGATATCCAGGTAACAAAGGACGAGCAAGCCACAACCGAGGCCATAGAGGAGGCCTACCGTGCCTCTGACCTCGTGATCAGCATGATGGGGACAGTAGCTATTTCCCAAGGCAAAGCAATGGCAGAAATAGTTGTCGCCCAGCGCCATCTTTGGCTAACGCTGTCGGACCTCCCGGAAAACCAGAGGTCCACCTTCCTACAGCACCCGATCGAGTCGACGGGACTCTTCGGAAGAGCCCTGGAACGTGTCCAGACAAGGCTGGAACAAAGACGCAAACAAGCGGATGCCCTCCGCGAGGGTTTGCCAAGGAAAAAATTGCCCCACCAACGGAAAACACGCGTGGTCTCCCACGAAAGAGACCCGCTGGGGACTGTGAGGCTTCGCAGTACCGTCCGAGTGCTGCTTCGACCTCTTCCTACGGAAACCAGTTCCGGACCTGATGAACCAGGACGAACTGATAATTTTACAGGTTCGTCCGCCCACGAGGTACGGGAACCTAACTTTCTGGTCCCAGTCTCTGCTCGTAGAGAATCACGAGGAGCTGGTGACATGTGTGCGCACCAAACATGACTCGCCTACTGTATATGTAAACAAAACAGACACTGTTTCAGACATGTACAAAAATAAAAGTACCAAAGCACAGACTGCCCTGGTTCTTGACTCGAGTCCCATTTTTATAAAACCCAGACCTCACGGTTGAACTATGAACCACAGCAAGCTACACGAGATTCGCCAGAAACGGCCTGATCTCGCAATATCTTCTGTTGGGTCGAGCAACCTGCTCGAAAAGGTACGAGAGGCGTCAAAGGTCACCCCCTTAGACCTGAAACACGAGGAGCTACAATTCAACATGCCATCCAGGCTCAGCGCGCATGCGTAGGCTTGGGAGGCATGTCTACCAAATGATTGGGTCATGACAACAATACGTCACGGGCTCAAGTTGCAGTTCTCAAAGAGACCGCCCCGTTTCTCAGGGGTGTTGCAATCTAAGATCAGCCCTTCACGCGCGCACGTGCTGAGGGAGGAAGTTTCAACAATGCTGAAAAAGGAAGTGATTAGGTTGGTCTCAGGACGCAAACTACGCTCCGGACACCACAGCAAGTACTTCCTGGTGCCCAAAAAGGACCGTTCCTTGAGACCGATTCTGGATCACAGGACTCTCAATAAAAGAATTAAAACTTTCAAGTTCAGGATGCTTACACTGCGGCAAGTTCTCCAGTCTGTGAGACCAGGAGACTACGCATGTACAGTGGATTTGAAAGATGCCTATTTCCATATAGGCGTGTGGAGGAGACACAGAAAGTTCCTCCGTTTTGCATTCGAAGGTAACGCTTATGAATTCAAAGCCTTACCCTTCGGTTTAAAGACTGCTCCGCGTACATTTACTAAATGTCTGGATGCAGCCCTGACCCCTCTTAGGAATCAAGGACTCAGGGTCTTGAATTACCTGGACGACCTGCTAATTCTGGCTGGAAGCAGAAAGCAGGCGCTGTCACACTCCCTTAAGGTGATCTCTCACCTGGAGTCTCTCGGTTTTGTCATAAACCTACAGAAAAGCGATCTGACTCTGTCACGGGTTACCGTATTTCTGGGTGTACAGATTGATACTGTCCAATACAGAGCATGGCTACGCCTGTTTGGCCTCTTGGCGGCAGCCATTCCTTGTGTACCACGTGCATTATTGAAAATGCGGGCCATACAGGTATGGTTTAACCAACAAATACAACCCGCTCTGCCCAAACATGCAGAAAAGGTTAAAATAGACCCAGAGTGTCTAAAGCAGTGTTCCCCAAACCACGGCCCGCGGGCCGCGTCCGGCCCGCCCCCACATTTGGTCTGCCCCCAGAATAATAGTAAAAAAAAATATATATATATTTTTTTTACAAATGAATACATGTACAGTACTGTACGGTCACCAAGTACTTAGCCTATCCTAACACAGTTTTTAAAGATGAAGGAGTAAGTTGAATTGTCTCCCTTTCACATAAAGGGAGCTAGCTGGGGTGGGAGGAGTGACGATATTCCAATGCGCAGCAACGCTTTCCTCAGCCCTCCTCATCTTGTATTCTCACAGACATAGTCTTGCGAGTTTTGGGTGCGGTGACACAGCGCTCTCACGAGACTTTAGGACAGCAGTGGAGCTGTCGGTGCACAGTAAACATGGATGGAAAACTAGCAAACAAGCAAACAAAAACGTATTATTTTCACACAGAGTGGGAGGAGGAGTATTTTTTTGTTTATTCTAATTCAAAGTCTATTTGCCTCATCTGTAATTCGAGCATCACCTGGCGTGGATGGAGAGTTCTGGAGTCTGCTCTCAGAAGAAAAGTATCCTTACATCCGAAGATGTGCTTTGAACTTAACAGCACTTTTTGGATCTACCTACCTGTGTGAGTCTGCTTTTTCACACATGAAAATCATCAAGTCCAAAAACAGATCCACAATGACTGATGATCATCTGGAGACCTGCCTGCGCCTCCCAACCACCTCATACTGCCCCGCGCCTCCTCCTCTCAGTGTCAGAAGTGCCACTAAGGTAGAGACACATTTATTTTATACAGCTTGCACCAGATGACACCATCCTGCTGCACAGAGCAGCTGCCTAGTTTTGATATTTAGGTTTTATTGAGGTTTGAAATAGTTGTTGGAGATTTGTAAATCTGCACCTTTGTAAGTCACTTTTTGTAAATAGTTAGTGTAAATGAGGGAGTTTTATATTGTTCAGTTCATTGTTTATTCGTTTCTTTAAAAAATATGGTGTGCTTTTCAAATATTGCGTCCTTTTACTTTGATAAAATACTTTAATTAAATAAAACTAGCAACACATTACGTTCTGTTTTATTTACTTTAAAGAAGTGAGGAGTAGGGAGATGAAAAATTTTGTTTTTTGATACTGAGACTGGACGAGTAGCTCTCGGCAAACTGCCGACTTCAAAAGTAACTCTTGGTTCAAAAAAGGTTGGGCACCCCTGATTTAGGCACTCCTGCAATCGTCACACTTTTTCCTGTTAAAAACTGACTCCGGCCCCCCACCAGAGAAGGGAAAAGTTATGTGGCCCTCACAGGAAAAAGTTTGGGGACCACTGGTCTAAAGGCACTGGAACCTTGGAGAGGTCCGTCTGTTTTCACGGAAGGGGTCTCACTGGGAAGGGTGTCGTCCCATGTAGCCATCACGACGGACGCCTCAAAAACAGGATGGGGAGCGATCTGCAGGAACCAGAACGCCCGCTGCCTTTGGAACAAGCAGGAAGCCAAATTACATATTAACTTCCTGGAATTACTGGCCGTATTCCTGTCATTAAAATACTTCTTCAGTAAAGGTCTGGTTGCCGGGTATCATATCCTGGTAAAATCAGATAACAGGACCACGGTGTCCTTCATCAACAGAGAAGGAGGGACGAGGTCCCGGGCCCTCCTCGATCTGACACGGAGGATGCTCACGTGGTGTGCTCCAAGAATTCTGTCACTTAGGGCGACTCATGTCCCTGGTGATCTGAATTATGGAGCGGATGCCCTTTCAAGAGGGCCTCTGTTGGCGTCGGAATGGAGCCTGAACCCACGGATCGTGGAACAGGTATGGTCACGTTTCGGCAGAGCCTCTGTGGACTTGTTCGCCTGCAGAGTTAGCTCACACTGTGACCTCTATTTCTCCCTGAAGGAGACAGATGCTCCGTTGGGGATAGACGCTCTGGCACATGATTGGCCAGCAGGAGTGCTCTACTACGCCTTTCCACCTGTCCCTCTGATCGGGGCGACATTGGAACGGGTAAGACGGGGAGCCCTCTCCTTGATCCTCATAGCTCCCAGATGGCCACAGAAACCGTGGTTTCCGGAGTTGATCTCAATGTTGTCAGGAACACCATGGCAATTGCCTCCTCATAGGGACCTACTGACTCAGGCACGTGGACAACTTCTACACCCACATCCAGGGTTGTGGCAACTCTCAGCCTGGCCTCTGAGAGGTACTGGCTGAAAGCCTAAGGCTTTGGTTGCTTTGTCCCGACACAAGCAGCAATAACATTCACAAGGGTTTCCCTTGATGTTTATGTTTTTTGCCTGGGAGACGTATAATGGAAAGGTTTCCCCTCTCCTTGACTGATCTCCAACATCAGGATGGGCTCCACTTGTCAGTCGGGCCGTTAAAAAAAAAACAACAACAAAAGAGGAAAACATTGCTCCTCCTGCTCAAAGGGAAACAGGAGTCAATGAGTACTCACGCTACTGGAGCACGCTTGGGCTGTTTCTAGTTAGTGTTATATATATAAATGGTCATGTGAGACATCATGTGAATGTCTCTCACATTTGGCCTTTTTCCTCTTGGCATCTGCTCTCTGCATTCCTTGTAGTAAGCAGCTAAGAGATGCCCGTCCCTTAGGATGGAGGTTCTCACATGCATTTTGCTGAGCATTTCAAGGGCGTGAATGAATTACGTTCCCATAGCAAGTATGTTGCACCGAGAGACCGAACTGAAAGGGAACTGAAAGTTATGCACCATAACTCATGTTCCCTGAAGGAAGGGAACGAGGTGCAACATAGCTGGCCCTTTTCAATGCTGAAAGCTCGGTGAAGTGCAATTTCTGAGAAAGATGGAGGGGCGTCAGTCGCTTAAGTACCTGAAAGGCGGTACCTCTGACGCGGGGTGACGCCCCCTGCCGTAAAAGGCGTGATTGTATTCCTTCAGGTAATCGCGCAGGGGCACAATTCCCATAGCAAGTATGTTGCACCTCGTTCCCTTCCTTCCAATAAAAACTAAGAGACATAATTTTAGAGTTCTATTAATCTTGGTAAAGTTAATTCAGGCATAACACTCTATACTGTATATTTATTGCCAGTGGAACCAGATTCTGTTAAATTAATAATTTGTAGATTGTGCATACATCTAATAATGACTCAGAGATAAGTTTACAGAATATGAAAACAGCTGGATGTTTCCAAATGTGAGGATGGCTAAAAGTTGTCACATGAAACTTAAAGATCTTATTAAAAGAAAATCGTGTTTGAACCATGGTTACACGTACATAAAATGATTAATTTAACACGATGAGTATCTTCCTTCAGATTCTGAGACGCTAACGTAGACATGAGTTTAATTTTCAACAAAGTCAGTGAGCCGATCTTATCCAAGTTGGTGATCAAGAACAAGGTCTGTCCAACGCAGCAACACTTAATTAGTTTTTTGATTAAGCAGTCACCCTGAGGGCTTTATGTTATTGATTGCAGCTCTTTTTTCATTGTATTTTTTAGACTTTTTGAGCTAAGTCAAAGGTTAGCTGGGGTCAAGCAGGAGGGAGGTAATCAGAGGTAAAGAGTGAGACTAATTCAGACACGGATCCAACGGTGCAGCAGTAGGCACAGGTGTTGAGTTGACATCAAAACTGAAACTTGATGCGATTTTATTGGTAACGGGTTGATTATTTGGAGTCTGAATAACTGCTTGTAGAGAAAGTATAAAAAAATATTGTGTGAGATGGAATACGTTTGACAACACAACATCAAATAAAGGTTCAGGTCAACTTCTGTGTCGAAATTCAAACCTAATACAGGTGGTCCCCGACTTACGAACGAGTTCCGTTCCTACGCACCATTCGTAACTTGAAAATTCTTAAGTCGGAACGCGTTACACATGGCGTTTGTAAGTCCGGATTTTTGGTTGTAAGTCGGAAAATGTATGCTAACGCTGCGCCGCACACCCGTTTATCAACATGAGACTGAACAAGCATACATACTGGTTCATAAACATGCACAGAACTTTATTTACAAACGGTTAGCTAACACACTTTCATCTAAAAACACATACCAATGCTGTATTTACTGTACATTAGTACTGTTCGTAAGCGTGTTCGTAAGTTCGGAACGGCGTAAGTCGAGGCTGTCGTAAGTTGGGGACCACCTGTATGTCATGAAAAGCTTCTAAAAAGCATTAAATAAATCTAAGTTAGGGCAATCTTAGGTGCACAAAATGGCCGTCTAAAGCAGTGGTCATCATTTAAGCTGGCTCTAATCAGACAGGGTGTGGGCCAGTTCTTAATTACCATATTTGTCTGCATTTAACACGCTCCTGTGTATAACACGCTTTGTCCAATTATTGTAAATAAATTGGAAAAATCCGTAAATAACACGCTTCGGAGTATAACACGCATCTATTATGCGTCACCGCTACACGACGCGTCGGCGCCTCATTTGCCCTGCTTAAAATGGCGGCCACAGAAGCGAAGCCACCGAAAGACTTCACAAGATTAACACGGTAAAAACAATTGTTTTTTTTGCGAGAAAAAAAATTTCTTAGCTGACATTATAGCACAAGGGTTCCCGAGCTTAACCGTTCCTTAATCAATTCACGAAATGTTCAAATCTGCTAGATTATAAATTGTTTCGGTTTGACTTCTTCCAAAACAGTTTTGTGAGCTACTAAAATAAATTATAAAAAATTGAATTTTATCTCAAATGTCTTATACAGGGCAACAGTCTGTAAATTAAACCCATATAATTACACTCTGTGTAGTGGGCATGACCGTGCCCGCTCTGATACTTGAACTGTCCCAGTGACACCTTTTCACCGATATTCTCAGAAAAAAGACATTAACACTATTTTATTACATTATTTTGAATCAAAACACAATAAGTCATAAGAGACTCTCTTATTCCTCTATTTTTGTGTTAATGAATAACCTTGTGTTACTTGTATAAGCATTATTGAATTCAATGTTTGTTAAGTCAAAGACTGTTTAATTCAAACTGTTTAATTCAAGTTGGAAATCCAATGTTATTTCAAAATAATGAGCACTTTTTCATATGATGAATCAAACGGTGAAAGTGAATTAATATGTCAGACTGAACTCGATCAGTTTTGTTAGAAGTTAGAATGCAGTTTTAATCCACTTTCACCGTACGGGCCACCAATGTAGTAATATAGGATGAGGTCAGTTTAATGACTTACCTATATTTTAGATGTATAAATTGGCAGGGTTTAGACTGACACAAAAATACATCATTAATTAAACGAGTTCTCTCTTTTTCAGCTTAATACCAATAATTCTATACTTTAGACCAGATGTAATTCACAGGAAACGTTAAACTTATGTTGGCACAGCAGGACTGGACCATTTATTTAACATAATTGTAAATTACATCACACATTTGTACATGATTGGTTGATTATTTTTCCTATAATTAACTTCAGCACAGATGAAATATAGGAACAACAGAACAAGTGAAAGATGATATTTTACTCATTTCTGCAGGTACATTAACTTAGTTTCTGGCTTAGGAAGATAAAGGTTTAGGAGGAAGGAAATGGAGGAAAAGAAATTAAGAGTCAGGGAGTTATCTTGATGTGTTTTAACCAGAAACATGGCAGTTCTCCGGCCGATTAAAGCTACACGTTGGTACCCTTGGCAAAGCATTTGACGACTTTTTACCTCGTGAAGATGGTCAGTCTCCCTCGGTCCAGTTTGGTCAGTTCGTTTACCATTCTCAGCGTCTCCAGACGTGCGCCTTGACTCGAACCGAAAGTAACAGCAGCTCCTGGTGTTGTTTTCAAGATAAGACGTTCCTTAAAGGAATGTCAATAAAAGAGCTTTTTCAGCTGTTGAAGATGACTTATAACTTGGCAAGTTATAAGCCTTTAACTGAATGACGTGGTCATTAGCGTGTTGACCAGACGATCATCAGTTCCTTGGGGAACCTCATGGCATTGAGGTCCTCAGCAAACTCCGTCAGTTCCAGCAACAGCTTAGAACTTTAAGGAAGGCTCCCAGATCAGTGACTTGTTGTTCTTCTCCGATTGGTCCAAACAAACCAGTGGATGAAGGTCACTCGGATAGGAGAAGATCAGTTTTTAGAACAGAGAAGAAGTTGTTTAGAATGAAGACAGAGAAACAGATTAGACTGGAGCCAGCTTCATAAAACAACTGATTAAAACTGCATTCTAACTTCTAACAAAACTGATCGAGTTCAGTCTGACATATTAATTCACTTTCACCGTTTGATTCATCATATGAAGAAGTGATCATTATTTTGAAATAACATTGGATTTCCAACTTGAATTAAACAGTTTGAATTAAACAGTCTTTGACTTAACAAACATTGAATTCAATAATGCTTATACAAGTAACACAAGGTTATTCATTAACACAAAAATAGAGGAATAAGAGAGTCTCTTATGACTTATTGTGTTTTGATTCAAAATAATGTAATAAAATAGTGTTAATGTCTTTTTTCTGAGAATATCAGTGAAAAGGTGTCACTGGGACAGTTCAAGTATCAGAGCGGGCACGGTCATGCCCACTACACTCTGTAAGCCTAAAAAATATCCGTTGAGTGGTTTATCTAAACAGTACCGTAGGTACCGTATCTGTTCACGGAGCTAACTGCTAACATCTAAAAGAGCAAGTTTTTTTTAGCTCTAAATGTCTTTTGCAGCTAACAGGTTGTAAATGACCACCAAATAATTAAGCTCTGTAAGTTTCAAGAAAATCCGCTGTGTGGTTTATGAGTTATCAGAGTCAGAGTCAGAGTCAGAGAGTCTTTATTGTCATTTGCACCGCATGTGGTACATGTGATGAAAACGAGATTATGTACACGGGGTCCCAGTTACATCCAACAACAAATGCAAGAGAAAAACAGTAATAACATCTAGAACTAACTAAGAAAAACATCAACTAGTAATACACTAAGCTTAATATAGTGGGAATAAACAGCAGCACGAACATGAGTTTGTATGAGCAGATGATCACAGATGAACACAGATGAACACAGCGACAAGAAAACAGATCAGCATCAGTATGATGTGATATTTTGCAGTGTTTATATTTTTTATTTTTATTTATTTTTATTTATTCATGAGTCTAACAGCCTCAGGGTAGAAGCTGTTCCTCAGTCTAGTGGTTCTACACTTGATGCTTGCTAAAAAAAAAAAAACAGCTAACAAAACAGCTAACAGTGGTTAGCTCCAGAGCAGGAGGTCGGGCAGCGACAGAGTCAGTCCGACCAGAGGAGGCTTTTCGGACACAT
>JBBPBX010034834.1:0-14027 GCA_038048925.1 Garcialebias charrua
ATATATATAAGTACTTTAAACCAGAGCCAGTTAAAAACAGAGCCAGGTAATAGTAGTTTTCTGTGGTTTAAAAAAAACATACATACCGGTAATATAATCTACTTCTCTCCACTTTTCAAACTCAGGTTAATCTCTCTATTTACAGGGGATGCTATATGCCTGATGAAAAGTGGGTGAACCATTTGCAACATAACCGTTTTATCACATCCGCCAATTAATTGTAATTATTGCATGTCGCCGAAGGTAAAGGGACGTAAATATGGATGCTACGCACGTCATGTTTACTAATTCTGAAGTTATTGCCGAATTGGAGCCAACAAATGAAAAGGAAGATAAAGAGAGAAAAAAAAAAAAAAAAAACAGGCACATATTTTAATGAAGACCATTTACAACAGGTCTCTTGTAAATGAGTCCTCGTGACTCAATGAGACCTGAAGAGGGACCCGACTAACACCTTTAAAAAGAAAGTCATTGATTGTCTACAAAAACTCGAAAAGGAGAAAACAATCAATCGATCATTGTATTATAGACTGTACCCGGGGGAGGCCACTCCTTGTCTGTATGGACTTCCAAAAATACACAAAGAAGGTACACCTCTCAGACCCATCGTGAGCAGCATGAACTCAGTGACATACAATGTTGCTAAACATCTGGCTGGTATTTTAGCTCCTCTGGTTGGAAACACACCTCATCATATTAAAAACTCCATTGATTTCACCAACAAAGTTCAACATTTGAAGCTGACCCCGGGAGAAACTCTTGTATCGTATGATGTGACTTCCCTGTTCACATGCATACCCATTTCTGAAGCAATAGAAACTGTCAAAAAAAGACTTCTACAGGACAAGGATTTGGACAAAAGGACCAACTTAACCCCAGACCACATCTGCACCCTGCTGGATCTCTGCCTCTCCACCACTTATTTCAAGTTCAATGACAGTTTTTACAGACAGAAGCACGGCTGTGCCATGGGATCTCCAGTGTCACCCATTGTTGCAAACCTCTACATGGAGGAAGTGGAACAGAGAGCCCTAAACTCCTATGAGGGGACAACTCCAAGCCATTGGTTCAGATACGTGGATGATACCTGTGTCAAAATCCAAGCCAGGGAGGTGGAAGCGTTCACCAGACACATTAACTCTGTTGATAACAACATCAAGTTCACCAGAGAGGATGCTAACGACAATAAGCTGCCTTTTTTGGACTGTTTGGTGCATATGGAGGGAGATGACAGTCTCAACATTGAAGTTTACAGAAAACCAACCCACACAGACCAATATCTCCTGTTCGACTCTCACCATCCACTGGAGCACAAACTTTCTGTCATCAGAACTTTACAGCATCGGGCAGAACACATCCCCACAAGGACAGAAGGGAAGGAAAAGGAACAGAAACACATCAAAACATCTCTGCAAACATGCGGATATCCCAACTGGGCGTTTGTCAAGTCAGCAAGGAAATCTGTTAAACACAATAATGAACAGAAAAAGTCTAACAGACGGAAAAACATTGTCATTCCTTATGTTGCTGGAGTCTCAGAGAATTTCAGAAGGATTTTCAACAAACACAACATCCCAGTACACTTCAAACCCAGCCGGACTCTCAGACAGAGGCTGGTGCATCCGAAGGACCGAGAGCACAGATGGTTTGAGAGGGGGGTAAAGGAAGCTGTGTATGTTAAGAGAGAAAAACCTTCTCTTAACAGAGGAGGAGGTCTGAGATTTCAACTGTCTAAGACCTATAACTCAGTTTTGGATTTGATTCCGAAACGTTTTACACCGGATGGGAGCAGGGATGCCTTGTCTGTAAATTAGACTAACAAAGTTCTCTGAGTAGCCTCTGTTGTTGTTTGGGAGGTGTTGTTTGTCAATTTACATACAGTTTTGTGTCTTCTAACAGAGACCTCAAGGGAACCTCCTACTGTTAAGGTGTGATCTTTCAATTTACATGTATGTGTTACAAACCCCCTTTTGTTAAGCTGGGATGTGTCGTTTTGTCAATTTAAATAGAATGGGCATGTTAGTTAATTTGTGGTGTTATTTCAGTTTCCAATTTCATATGTTGGTGCGTGACTTGTAAGCCTGTATAAAACTTCTCGTTCTCACAGCTTCCATTCAGAATTGAAAAAGACTTCTGGACAGAAGTCGAAACGTTTTCTGCAACAAATAAAGTCCAGTTGATCCTGTATTGAACGCCTTTTTTGACTCAATGAGACTAATCTATATAAATAAAGGTTGAATGATCTTGCTGCTTTTCTGACGCAGAACTGTGACAACCACCGTGCGATGGTTGTCACATGACGTAAAAGTTGGCAGACTGGGGTTACTTTGGAAAACGTAAGATATGAATCCAATTTTGTACCACATGTGAAAGTGGCCCATTTGAACAGTGGTACTGTTTCTGAGGGATCTGAATAATAAATGTTTGAGAAAAGGGTTTTTCTGGACTGGAATAGAGAAAGCCAGTAAACCTTAATGTTTTTGGTGCAATATATTCAAGTGGGTAGGAGTTACACTGTGTAGAAGAAAGAGGTAGTTTTTTTTTTCTTTCCCCAGGCAGCGCAGAGTGACTGATCCTGTGATCCTGGCGAGCGGAGGGAGCAATTTTAGCCACAACTAGGCCCAATGGTGGAGCCAGGGGGCGGCCAATGGTGGCCAAGGCCACCACAGATAAATATTCAGCCACCCCAATCATTTGAGGAAACTATACTTTTAAGCAATTTAAAAAATTTGAAAGCATAGTTGGGGTCCGCAAATGATTAGGGCGGACGGTTTACACATACACTGTATATGGAGGTGGCCATCTTGGATTTTGACATGGCAACCCATTTTTCGATAGTGCACTTTCTTATGCCTACATGCAGCCACACATCAAAACGGTAGTTGGTACCTCCCTTTTCTTGTCCAATTCTCCAGCTCACAAGATGCACCAGACAAACAGAAGGAAAGTATTTCCAATGTCATTCTGCGACGGGGGACAAAAGCTTGGGTTTTTGACAAACAAACTGTCAGAAATTAACAGATATGAGTCACATATGTCAAAAAAGTTGGATTTGGACCACTTTGTAACAGTTTATTAACTTTTACGCTACACCGTTCCTTTAGCTTTTATTGCCTTGTGGATAAAGTTTGTTTTGTCTCATATTTTCACATCTAGGAATGAACTAAAACCCAAATGTTGGTGAGGTGTAGTGTTTTCTCTCCTCACCAGAAATGAGGAGTTCCTTTGGAAGCGAAGCAGCTGCCTTTGCTGCATCAGGCTCAGCCGCTTCCCTCTCCTACTCCTGAGCAGGATTTGCCGCACTCGTGCTGACGGACGCCGCTTTGGCCGCAGCCGCACCCGGTGATTGTCGGGCTTTAGCCACTGGTAACAGTACGAACAGTAATGGGTGTCCTGAAACAAACTGGAGAGATTCTTCTTTTTCTTTGATAGGGCTGTAAAAATAAAAATTAAAAATTAAGTTATCAGGACCCATGCTGGCAAAACGAGTAAGAATGTGCACAAGATGATTTTTGCTATAATTGAGATTTGCTAAAAATATGCAAATTACACACTATCTAAATTATATGCTATCTAAAATTGTGTATAATTTTCCTAATCTACTTTAAAATCCTTAAAGGTGGTGTGACATGATTTTGGAACTATGCATAAAGTGGCACAACATATATATGTTTTATCATTCAACTATGTTAGTTTTTACAAGCAAAATGATAAATCAATGAAATTTTGTTTCAAAAGTGATTTTGAAATTGGCGCCGTGTTTCGTCAAGGGACATCCGGGTACTTACGCATGCGACGTCGCGACGTAGAGACCAGCATGTTTGTCTGCCGTTGCTATTAGCATGCAGTGTAATTGTCTTCAAGATCGCCTATTTTCTTTTGTATAACTTGAAAAATGCCGGTATGTTGAAATGTGACACATCGCCAGCTCTGTAGACGACTACGATCGGGATCCAGCCCTTCACCCTAGGAACTTTGCTCATCTGAAATGTCGGATTTCCCCTCGCTCCACCTTGCTCACTGAAGGCAAGAGTCAAATAAATATGGCTGCAGACCTAAATTAGAACCAGCTGTTTCTTGTTCATCACTCGAACTAACTTTGACTTCCCAAACTGAAGACAAATTGCTCAAATATTCACTTAAATTGCTTAATTCCTCGGATTCTATATTCTCTGCCATAGTTATTTGAAAGGTGCGTTTTGGCGATTGCGTCATAAAATGCGTCGGCGTTTGACCCCTCCTTTCTCCACCCGAAAACTGCGACGCACTGAGGAGAACTATTTTATTAAAAAATACTTGTATATATTAATTATTCAAAGCATCTGTGTACAAAAAAATCAAAGCCGAGTAGCTACTCTGCCACTTTATGCATAGTTCCAACATCATGTCACACAACCTTTAAGTCCTACCTTTAATTTTCTTTAAAATTGGCATTTTTCTCAAGCAGCTGCCGTAACACCAGTAAATCTCTTCGTATAATGTTTGGCATCGTGTAGCTTTTAAAATATAAGGTTGAAACTCCAGATGACATCATTCCAGACCAATAAAAAACAAGTTTTCAAACAGGCACTCTCGTGTAGAAAACCAGCTTGTTGTTAGCCTGGTGATGGATCTCCAAACATCAATAAACTACCGTATTTTCCGGCCGAAAAGTCGCACCGCCCGATAAGTCGCTTTGTCCAATTATAATAATAATGTCTTTTCCTGTCATCTGCGTATGTTTCCCATACACAGACGAAATTCGTCTCTGCATTTAACCCAACCACCACCAGGTGGTGCAGTGAGCAGCCATAGAAAGCGCCCGGGGAGCTGGAGAAATAGGTGTGCACTCATAGACACCCCAAGGTGGGTAGTGGCCGGGGCGCGAACCCGCGTCCTTCGGGTCCCAAGTCAAAAGCCCTGCCACTAGACATTATGTCCAATAACTTGGAAAAATCCATAAACGTGTCGCACCTCCGTATACATCGCATCTATTATGAGTCACCGCTGACGCGTCGCCTATGTTACGCGTCACCGCCCTGCTGCATATGGCGGCCACAGGAGCGAGCGAGCATGGAAGGACTTTACAAGATTAACACGGTAAAAACAATTATTTGTTTGCTGAAAATTATAGCAAAGATGTGTCTGAGCTTAACATTTCCTTAATAAATTCACAAAATGGTCAAATCAGCTGAATTAAAAAAGTAGTTTCGCTATGTGCAAGCGCGCGGGTGGGGCAGCTTCATTTCTTTAAAATTTAGCAAAATAAACACTTTAAAAATATATTTCTTAGCTGACATTATAGCAAAAGTGTTCCTGAGCTTAACCGTTCCTTAATAAATTCACGTAATGGTCAAATCAGCTGGATTTAAAAAAGTAGTTTCGCCATGTGCATGCGCAGCGAGCGGATACACTTCATTTCTTTAAAATTTAGCAAGATAAACACTTAAAAAATATATTTCTTAGCTGACATTATAGCAAAAGTGTTCCTGAGCTTAATCGTTCCTTAATAAATTCACGTAATGGTCAAATCAGCTGGATTTAAATTGTTTCGCTTTGACGTCTTCCAAACGGTCGCGCGCGCTGCGAAAATAAATTGTAAATAAATCTAATTTTCGCTCAAACATCTCCTACAGCTAATGGGTTGTAAATATCCATCCAGTGATTACTTTCTGTAAGTTTAGTCAAAATCTGCTGTGTGGTTCTTGAGATATTTTGCTAACAAACACTAGTTCAGACCTACCTCCAGAGTTCAGGAGGCCGGGCTGTGACAGAGTGAGTCCGAGCAGAGGAGGCTTTTTTCGGACACATGAGCTGGGAACGGTCGGTGGACCCTAGCGGCCAAAAGTGGTACTGCTCAATTTTTTTCGTCATAATGAATGGAAACGGTCATATCTCAGCCAAAAATTGGTCTAAAAATATGGGAAAAAATCCATAAATATGTCGCTTCGCCCCATAAGTCGCAGGACATGAAAATTAGTTTAAAAAAACACTGCGACTTATAGGCCGGAAAATACGGTACATATCAGTTTGAAGCTTTTACGATGGAGAATCAGAAACAAATAACTCGGGTTTGAAAATTTTCTCATAGTGACTCATTTTACCATGGGTCACAATTGGCATTACATAAATCAGGGCAGATGTTGGGCCAAGTTCTTTTTGCACAAAAACAAGCTACAGTACATTTCTGTTATCTCTGGGTAAACTGCATGTTTGCTTCTCGAGTACCGACTCCAGTTCTTTTTATGGAGAGAACCCTAACCAGACTTGCTGAATGGATCCACTGGTGTGGTTTAGTTTGGCATGCGTGGAAGATTACATGTGTGTGTTTGTTTCCAGCGAGCTGTCTGCTACAAACAGATGGACGGCTGACCGTGTGTTCAGCTGAGGATTTATTGAGTTTCATCAACCTTGACAAGCTAGTGACAAGGTCCTCCTCACAACTACATCCTGTGTTTGTAGCTTCAGAGAGTCAATGATTAAAAACATGCAGGAAAAAAATATACAGTATATATGTCAACTCACCATTTGCCTTGAAAGAATACTGCCTACGAAAAAGGGAGAAAAAAAATCATCAGACATCGACACATTGTAATTGACCAAAAAATAACTTTTTAATGCAATTTAACATTCACACTCTAGTCAGTGTTCAAAATATACAAATATGTCAAAGATTGTGACAAATAGTAAATATTGCTTGTTTGTTTGAAGTGGAAATGTTTTTGAAAAAAAATCTATTAAAAACTGGAAAAATCAATTTAGAGCGAGGTAAAAAAAAAAAAGGTTGGATGCTGGCAGCTCTTCACATTATATGGAGCGGTAAAAATGCAACCGGAAACATACAGAAAGAATTATCTTCCAAACAACATGGGGCAACATCACCTTCCCAAAGGGCTTCCTCTGTTTTTAGGACTCTGACTGAAATAATGTATTTGTGCAAACATTTTAACTAAGCCACAGCTAAGTTCTGATAAAATTAGCTCCGGGAGTAAATCAATGCGAGGTCATCAAACTTTCTGAGACACTGACATTTGGTATTTCATTATTTATAAGCCATAATCATCACAATTACAAGAAATAAAGGCTTGAAATATTTCACTCTGTGTAATGGATTTGTATAATAAGTTCCTCTTTCTGAAATGATTAAAAAAAATTTAATTGAAAATGTTCACATTACTGTATTCTAATTTTTGAGCTGCACCTGTACAGAATGCTTTCAGGTAACATCGTCAGACTGAAAGTTGGCCACGATGGCATCGTTGCAGGTTTAAACAGAAGCTTGCAATGTATTATTGGTGTTGTACTTTTTCAAGTTCAAGCAGGTTTTATTGTCATTTCACCACATGTGGTACATGAGGTGGAACAAAATTGTGTACACAAGGTCCCAGTTATCTAAAAAAAAGCTAAGTCTGGTCCTCTGGACATTCAACAAAAAAACAAAACAAAGCAAAAAATTGTAGAAACGTTTCGTCTTTCGTCCGAAAGACTTCCTCAGTCTGAGGTGCTGGGTTCAGCTCAGTCTTATAAATAGCACCCTCTCACAGTGTTACACAACCAGTTGGCTGATGACAGCCTGAAACCAGCTGCTCACATGATCAAGGAGGACCATCAGCCTAACAATGGATCGTTAGCACCCTGATGGTTGTTTGCTATTCACAGAGGGCTGAGTGATACCAGCAATCACAGCATTGTAGGAGGGGGACAGTTGAACTCGGAGGCCTCCACCCCTGTTTAATGATGGGCGGTTTCTTTTCACAAAGATGGCCTCCTTTACTCCTCTCTCAAACCATCGTTCCTCTCTATCAAGGATGTGAACATCTTCATCCCTGAAAGAGTGACCGCTGGCCTGGAGATGAGTGTAGACAAGCCTGAAAGCAGAGAAGAAACCCAAACAGGACTCCAGCCAGCCATCAGGTGAAAAGAAGGAACCCAGACCCAGACCAGTGGCCATTCCATATGTTGCAGGGGTTTCAGAGACATTGAGACGTTTATTTTCTAAACACAACGTCCCAGTGGCTTTTAAACCTCAAAATACATTACGGCAAAAACTGGTTCATCCCAAAGATCCAGTCCCCCGGCAAAAACAGAGTAACATTGTGTATGCTGTTCAGTGTCAGGAGGGCTGTGATCAGTCTTATATCGGGGAAACTAAACAGCCACTGGCCAAAAGGATGGCCCAGCACAGAAGATCAACATCATCAGGTCAGGACTCTGCAGTCTACACTCATCTCCAGGCCAGCGGTCACTCTTTCAGGGATGAAGATGTTCACATCCTTGATAGAGAGGAACGATGGTTTGAGAGAGGAGTAAAGGAGGCCATCTTTGTGAAAAGAAACCGCCCATCATTAAACAGGGGTGGAGGCCTCCGGGTTCAACTGTCCCCCTCCTACAATGCTGTGATTGCTGGTATCACTCAGCCCTCTGTGAATAGCAAACAACCATCAGGGTGCTAACGATCCATTGTTAGGCTGATGGTCCTCCTTGATCATGTGAGCAGCTGGTTTCAGGCTGTCATCAGCCAACTGGTTGTGTAACACTGTGAGAGGGTGCTATTTATAAGACTGAGCTGAACCCAGCACCTCAGACTGAGGAAGTCTTTCGGACGAAAGACGAAACGTTTCTACAATTTTTTGCTTTGTTTTGTTTTTTTGTTGAATGTCCAGAGGACCAGACTTAGCTTTTTTTTAGATTTTTCTACCTGGATTATTGAGCATGCATCAGGGTAAGGTCCCAGTTACATCCAACAAAAGCAAAAATATAGAGTGTAAAGGAAACAGTATATAAGGATATAAGTTATAAACTAAGATACACGATAAACGAATGCCAAACGGTATGCTAAAAGATCTATATACGCTAACACTAATACTGTAATGTATAATAATTTGTAATAATAATTTAATGTTTTGATACTTTAATATTTTGTTTTAATTTGTTTTAAAAAATCTGTACTTCTCTCTTGTTTGTCTATTGTTGATTGTTTAAGGAAATTTCTACTGTTGTTGTTGTTGTCATCATTCTTTAGTTTGTAGCAAGTCGCTCTTGTAAATGAGTCCTCGAGGCTCAATGATATTAACCTGATGAAATAAAGGTTGAATGAATGTAAAACAATATGCCGAGCAACAGCAGCACAAACATGAATCTGTGTGAGTTGATGAGTACGACTGAATATTTTTATTTAAACTTTTTTTGTTGTTAAATCATCAAGAAATGGTGAAGTATTGTCATGTAGACGGCCGCCGCAATCGGTCAGATCATGAGGAACACTTGCGCTACTACAAGCTACCACACATATTCGAGAATCAAAAGGAAGTCACTTCAAACTATCAGAGGAGCGAGGCGTCTGTGTCTGGGGCCGGTTCGATCTGAATTTCGATGGGAAAATCAGGAGCAACATCAGAGTTGGCTCCGCACATTTTGTGTCAGGTACAATGATGTTTCTAATAGATGAAACTGAATATACTTATACTTACCTTGCCTTTTACCAGGCACTTGCCATCAAATCATGCACACTCTTCCTCTGATCCACCCACAACACATCTGATTGTACGCCTCTAACAAAACTCCAGATCATCGGCTACCGGTATACAAGGACTTTGTGAAAACACCAATACTTCACAATGTCTGGGTAGGTCAAAGCTGGCAGAACCTTTTCATCTTCAGTTTACAAAGCTCATGTGAGTCTTGGCAACTAATTATTGATGAATTATATAAAGTTTTTCTAAATACCTCTTTTGCTGAAGGTTCAAAATCATCTGCATACATTTGAGCAGCTTGTTTACAGTGCAAGTACTGTATCTCCATAATGGCAGCTATTACAATAATCTGCGGTTTGTATGACGTTGGCGCAACGGGTCTATTCTTCTATTACCGTAGACTTCCTTATCGTTTACGTTATTGACTAAATAATTCAACAGCATAAAACGACGTGTTTTGCTTTATTTTCTTTGTAAAGCACCAACCCCAGTGTCTCTGAGAGAATTGAGCTTTCTTCCTGTTCCCCTGATGAGACACTTCCTTGAAGACATGTCCCAGGGCACAGCCTTATTAACATACTTGTCATTCATCTCCTTTTATGTGCATGTTTTGTTGCGGTGATGGAGGCTGAAGATATGAGCCCTAAACATGTCTGTTGGGAGATATGATCAACAGGGGTCTAATGGACATGAAACGGGTGGAGGGAACAGTAAGTTTATGTGTTGGTTACAGTTTAAAATGTGAGATTAAAACAAAATAAGAAAGAGCAAAATGGAAGAATGTCCAGCAAAGATGTAGAACAGAAGTACACGACATGTGTCCGTAGCAGATCAAATAATGATCCCAGTGTTTCAAGTATTCAGGTTTGAAATGGTTCCCTGCCTAAGGAACTGGGTAGATCCCCTTCACCGTTTCCTGTATCGCATGAAGGAATGCCTGAGGGCTGTAAGAGATGATAGGTCTGAAAGATAATGTTTCAACAAGATAATCTGAAATGAACAGAAGCAGCCAGTCAACTAAAGAAAACTCAGAAAAGAGAATAAATCTTAATTACCAATAAAATGTTTTAGTAAAGCCCCACTGCAAAAAAGTCTTAAATGGAATTTTGAATAAAAACTTGTCAAAATGTCAAATAGGTGTGTCAAGAACTGGATAATAAGTAATTTGCAAAAAAGACACTAATGGTCTGGAGGAAATACTAGCTTTTTATAACCAGCAATAACTTTTTTCAAAATGATAACATTATTTCTGAAAATGCAAAAAATAAATCTCGTCTTAATAGCAGTACTGTTTAAAAGACGTTTATAGATTGTCTTATTTAAGAAAATGGATGCAAAAGTATTGTGAGTACTATTATTTAAAAGAATTAACCAGTAGTTTAGGATTCACTAAAAGAAAGTGATTCATCCTTTTGACAAATATATGTAAATATCTGTAATTGTTAGATGGATGAAAGCAGCTTCCTCACCCCCAGTTTCTACAGATTAAAGCCCATTTCTATTTTTATATTGTAAGAGTTTTATCCATGTTAAACAGAAAGAAAGAAAGAAAGAAAAGAATGGACCATGTGGTAAGAATATAATCTTGAGTAATACTTGATGCTATTTAAAAGTCATGACGTTATTTATCCAGCAGACAACATGCATGTTTTGGTGATTAGAAGAACACAACGTGAGGAACGCTAGATTAGATTAAATGAATATTAGAACATTATGTGAGGCTCTGGTTATTTACTGGAAAACGTTTCACTGACCTGGATCACATTTGAGCCTAAATACGATGACATCAACTCACACTAAACAACTAAAACTCTCCCATGAAGCAGACCTTTCACCCACCTCCTCATACACATTCAAAGAGAAGAACACTTTCCTACAATCCTTCTTTATTCTAAAGCAGTACCGGTATATACAGGAACTCATTGTAATCCACACACACAAAGCCATTCAGTCATCAGCCTGACAGAAGGTGGACAGCAGCAGTAGGCAGTAACACCATCTTCGATGTGTAGTGTTGTGAGTAATGCCACGCACCCACGGCACAAACACTTCAGTGACGCACTGGCCAAGACAGAGACCAAAATGATGGAAACCCCCAGTAGAACAGACAGCTGAGTTTTCTGTTTTAAAAGCCATTTGAATAGATGCCAACAAATCATTTACATTCCCTTCCATTTTACACCCATTATGCTGCCTTTCATTTGATCATTCTGGACGAAGCTTAATTAGCTCATAATGCAGAGTGTATTTTATCTGTGGTTGATAAATGTGTCTTCGCTGCCAGGCAATTTGGCACAAAAAGAGTTTTGCAGAGAGCGATCTACTCATTTGTTTTTGCATCCTGCCTGCTGAACAGCTGGTTGTTGTTAATATCAGTAAATATGGTCAGAATGTTGTCTGATCCAATACAAAAAAATAATCGCCTGGGAATCTGTGGAGTAGCTCATGTTTTAACATGGACGTATGCTCACACGCTATATCTTTTTATTCAAACCTTTATTTTACCAGGAGAGAAATCCATTGAGATTATTAATCTATTTTACAAGGATGTCTGTAAAAATGACCCGAAGTGGGGCAGATTTGACAGTAAAATCTGTGGTTTTGTTTCCATTCATGGTTTTGCCCACAGATTTCCTGGCTCGGGTGAAAGAAAACAAGCTAGAGGATATGCGGACATGGCTGCAACCCAAAACAACCACAAGACGCCAAAGATAAACACAGTTTAGGTGTATCGGTGCCTCTTTAAACCAAAATAAAGACAAGTTTTCCAAAGGTGTAAAACCACTAGTTACTATCAGTATGGTCAATTCTTAACACGTTATTGATAAAACATCAAATATAATATTACACCCACTTTTTCTGGAGATTCTCTAAACATCATCTATATTAATATTTTGCTCTTAAACGTACTTAAAGCTCTAAATTGTACAGCTTTTTTAACAAAACTGATAGAAGCCTATGGTTTAGAAAACACAAAGAGGTGAAGAGCTGAAACTTGGGGAAATTGGACAAGTTTTAAAACTGCTTATTTTCAATATTATAGCATAATATATAAATGAAACTAAAGAAATACATTTAGAGAAAAATGTGGTACTGTACTCTGGAGTGTCTTTGCATGAACTGGGACCAGAACTGAGCTTTAATGTATTTTTAAGTGGCACAAACCCTTTCGTAATTTAGGATAGAATTGAATTAAAGAAATTATGTTGCATTCCTATAGACACGACACTCAAACATGTTCTCAACACCTGGGATTTACAAATTTGGCTCATATAAGACATTAGTAAGAATACAAGCAGAGGTACTGAAGGAAACTATTCAAGTCTTACACATTAAAATCACAAGAAAATAAACAAATGTAGTGACAGGGTATCTTTTTTTAATAAATGAGTTATCTTTTTTTAATAAATGAGTTATGTTAAATCAGTGGAAAGTTTATATGGTTCTCCGTGACAGCCAAATGGGTTAAAAAAAAATAAAAAAAATGCATGTTCCAATAAACACACTAGGAGCATGCATCAGGGTACAGTACAGTACTAGGAACATGTTTTCCAGTACAGTAATCACCTAGTTGGTGGAGCACTGCCACTTAGCGGCCAAAGACTGTAACTACAACATAGTAAGACAAGCCGCCAGTGAACCTCGGTTAAAATGTGCATTTACAGCTGTAAAAAATAAATAAATACATAAAACTTACAAGAAGAACCGTGATAGCTCCGGGCACTTATCATGGTACAGCAGAGACGCGTTAAAAAGAAACTTGGCAGACCTAGGCTCCATTGCGAGGCGTATTTCGCTTGTTGAAAAAGTACAGTACAATTCAGCTGGAACTAAGGAGGAAAAAAAAACGATTAGCAAAACATTTAAAAAGCTTTGAGGTATAAATTAAACCCTAAAGAATGTTCATAAATACACCTGGTGCTGTTGTCCCACAAAATGACTGCAAAAATGTAATAATTTAAGGGTAGTAGCCGATTAGCCTAGCCTCTCACGCTGCCTGGGTCGCAAAGCTCTGACGTAGCACCCGCTGCATTGTGGGAGATGTAGTTAAATCAACGCACACGACGAAGCGACACTATTAGCCATAGATATCATATATATACACTAGATACCGCATAGCTTGCTCCGGCACAGGATTTCAGGCGGCCATCTTGAAGGCGTCCACCGCTCCACTCAGCCTTATGTATTTGGCTGGCACAATAAAGTATCAGCGCATTTAATCAATCACAACACTCTGAATAGTAATGCTATTGTCACATATTTAAATTTTAGGCATACAGCTATTAAAACTGCATGTATAGGAACGTATAGTTTAGCATATTTAAATAATTTTGGTGGAATACAATACTTTAATATATGTTTAGCAAGATACAACCAAAGATGCACACACACATTATGTATACATATTCAGATACTGTAATAATACATATATATTCAGATAAGCATATATATAACTATATAAATACATACTACAGTATATATAAATATAACTATATATATATATATATATATATATATATATATATATATATATATATATATAATATATATATATAACATATATATATATATATA
>JBBPBX010034834.1:14297-32382 GCA_038048925.1 Garcialebias charrua
ATGCATTTGTCAAGGGCGTTTATCTTTGCCGCACCTGTATTAAAGTCAATGTTGTAACACACCTCTGCTTGAACCTTGTTGACGTTACTAGGCATCATCCAATATGCTGGTGCATCTGTGACTGTTTTAGTCCTCCGTATCCGCACAGCAGCTTCAATCTTGAACAGCAGTGCACCAACGTTGTGTACAAGACTCTGCAATGCCAGCAATGCATGTGCACAGTCTACTTGGCCCGTGGAACTTAGAATCACCCATGGTTGGAGTGGTGCTTCATTCAGGCGCTGAGAGTGCAGAACCTACGGGGAAAAAATAGAAAATTTATGCTACAATAATCAACATAAAATTGTAAAATACATTACCTTCACATCACTACTTTTTCCATAGGTTGCAAATACAGTATATTCTAAAAACCTAATAAAACTTAATAATAGCCTATTCTAAAGTAGCAGAAAAGGTATAAATTAATATTACGTCCATCCATCCATCTGGAGATGGATGGATTAATGTGGGGATGGATGGATGAATGTGTGGATGGATGGATGAATATGTGGATGGATGGATGAATGGACGGACGGATGGGTGGGTTAGAACCCATTAGAACAATTTAAAAACCATGTGCACATCTGTTTTGTAAACAAACCTCCTCCTCAACCAAATCATTATAATAATAATAATAATAATAATAATAATAATTTGTCACATTTGTCATCTGTGTATGTTTCCCATACTTGACAGACGAAATTGGTCTCTGCATTTAACCCAACCACCACCAGGTGGTGCAGTGAGCAGCCGTAGTCAGCGCTCGGGGAGCTGGGGAAATAGATGTGCACTCATAGACACCCCAAGGTGTGTGCCGTGGCCCCAATGTTGGAACAAGGACAGATAAAATAATGTTCTTCATGGCAGCTTATCTTTTTAAGGGGTCACTAGAAAAACTCGGGTGATTTACTTTGATCCGTTTTTCTAAAAATTGTCTCAAAACGCATTGACAAAAATTAAAAACCTGTCACAGAAGTTTGAGAAGAAAATGGCAGCAGCAGCTGACATGTCAACGTCCCTGTGTGTTCACCTACCTTCGTGAGAACAACAGTTTTTTGGTCGTTGACTTGAAAAATCTGCAGGTCCTGCACCCATCCATTTGTGAATTGAAGATGACTTTCCAGAGATTTATAATTCCTGAACTGCTCACATGTGTATGCACTCACGCCGCACACAAGGTAGCTTACTATGTCGGCTGCTGTAGCTCGTTGAAATCACCGGTCCACTGCCTGTGCTCATATGGATCTAGCCCAACTGAATCAATTTTAACAAGATAGTGCTGCTTCGCTTCTTTGTTAAGTTTGTCGCGGTAAAGAAACTTTATCTTCAGTTTCTCGCGGTCCATGTTTGTTCTTCGTGTGGTGTTTTACGCCATGTTTGTTTTGGTCAAGGGTGTCCGAAAACATGGCGGCGTCGCATTCCTTGTGACGTCAGTTCCCAAGCTCTATATTCTAATTTTCATATTTTTCAGCCTGAGAAATTATGTTTTGGGGCAGAAAGTTGCCAAAATATTATCTTTATTTAAAAGTCATTTTTTAGAAGTCAACAGACATTGGGTCAGTTTGCAAATCAGTATATTTACATGTTTGCTTCTTGCAAATGAACATTTCTAAAATATAATTTACACTTATGCAGAACCATATGATTATCCTCCCACTCCTGTGCTTTATTATTGTGCATTTCCTGCAATAACCTGCTGAACTTAATCTGGATTTTTATTTTTTTCCCCCCATTGTATTATTATTTTTGCCTGTTTTGGATGCACAGCCAATATGCAGGCGTGTTGTTTGATGTTAATGTTGTTCTGTGCCCTTTATGGAGTCTGAGCTGTCACAGAATATTTGACATTTAATAATAATCTCTGTGCATTTGTCTGGCTGGTCTTAAGAGCTGGAATATAAAAGTTCTGCAAGAATTAAAAAAAATTAGATTATCCTGCTCTGATTGGTGGCAGTCTCTGGTTCTGATTACTCTCATATTATTAAGACAACTGCGTCTGAACAAACTTTAATTAGTTGTCAGCCATGCTGTAAACGTTATTTTTTTGATGATGCACAATTATTTATTTTCCCGTGTCTGTCATTTTGCAAGTGGTACTCATACAGCAGGTTCTATGTCTAGAACAAGATTTTTCTTTTGCTTTCAATTCATTTTATATCCATTCTCACAAAAAAAACAACTAATGCGATGTCTTTGTGTTCCCAGTTTTCTTTTATTAATCACAATCAATAGGTTTGTGTTAGTAATCTTAGTTTTATTCCCTTTAGTTGCCTAACATTTTGACTTTGAGATTTGCATATTTAGTTTGTTTTTGATTTATTTAAGAAATGAAATATTAGAATGCATGGGTTGTTTTGAATATGTTGAGTACCTGTAAAAATCTATAATGTAACTTATGCCTTTTATGTTGTACCGTTTCTATAATGTGTTGTTTCTTTTTTTTTACCTCACATCACCTAAAGATAATTATCTCTCAGGTCTTCCTCAAAAGTTTTTTTTTGCTTTGAACATATGAGAAAATGTAACACCCACTTTAAGTGGGCTTACAGCTGCTGCTTCTTACAGAACATCTGCAGCTCTGTCCCAAGGTATTTCAGCACATTATAATGAGCTGCAGTGTGCCGTGGCATTTCTGCATATTACAGCAGCAAATAACTGTATGACACCCCCAAATAAAGAGTCTGCGTGCGTGTGCATGCATGGGGTGTTGGACTGGGAGATGTAAGTGCTAAAGAAAAAAGAGAGAAATGTGTTTAATGGCACAATAAAAAGAGACAAACTTCCTACATTTTGATCTCCATAGACTCAAACAGGCACATGTATTACATTTGTAGCTTCCTGTAAGACAGGTGACTGACTTGGTGTCTCTGTCTCACATATTTTCTCTAATGTTCTTTACAGATACTTTATGTAAAAAAAAGGGATTTGCACATGGACAAAGATTGCTTTACTTGATGATTACTTTAGAGACCCGCCACAGGATAAACACAGTCAAACTAAACCCCACAGATCCTACATTCATTCATTCAACCTTTATTTAGGCAGGTTAATCCCACAGAGCCTCGAGGATTCATTTACAAGTGAGACCTGGCTACAAACAAAGAATGATGACAACAATGGACAATAGACTTTCCTTTGACAATCAACAATATAACATCATAAGAGAGGCATACAGATTTTTAAAACAAGTTAAAAAAAGATGTCAAAGTAGCAAAACAGATAGATTATAACTAAGGCAGATGTGGAAAACTAAAAACAGGAACATGTCTGCATTGGTTGTTGCCAGGATTCCAACAGATTCTTAAAGCCATTTAGAAAAGTGAAGGTCAAGAGCTTCAGATCTTTTTGTAATAATGATAATAATAATAACAATAATACTTTATTTATAAAGCCCTTTAAAACAACCACAGCTGCAACAAAGTGCTGTACACATAAAATCAAGAACATTAAAACAATTGTTAAAGCATTAAGATAAATAAAAACAATACAAACAGTGCAGAACAAAATTCATTCTGTGCTAAAAGCCAAAAATGTGTTTTTAGAAGAGTTTCAAGATTAAGTTTAATTTAAGATTACGTTTTTTGTAAGATATGGACATGGACAATCACCGTGCCTCAGTCTGCTGGGAGATGTGAAAGATGGCAGACTCACACAGTCAGCCAAAGACGAGTCACTAAAGTTTTCAAAAGCCAACCCATGAATCAGATTTGACATCACAAAGTGCTTCCACCCTGGAACATGGTGACTCACCCAGATATGTGGGAAGTTCTCAAAACCACAACAACTTTGAATCCATTTGTAACATTCATGAACGACCCAGTGGCCTTGTGTTGTGTAAAAAAAAAACATAAAATACAAAAGCAGCGTCACCCCGGTTTTAACTGAAAAGTTATCCCTTTAGCTTTTAATGGTGATTCCAGCTATATTTTGAATTTCTGAACATCCCGAAGACAAGGTTGAGCCTCGGATTTTGAATGGGTAATGAAGTTGTTTGCTTCAGCCACGCTGCAGACGGCACATCTGCAGCTTCTTTTACCGTTTGTGTTTCAAAAAGCATGTCAAGGCCAACTGCTGCGAGCAAATAAAGTGAGGTGTTGAAAGGGAATGTGTTGCTGTAAACAGGTATCCATCATAAAAACAGGGTTTTCAGAGTTTGTGTCCTGTGTGCACTGTGGCAATGTTCAGGTCTTTGATGCACTTTGGAAAGATTGCCCTCATTGGCTTTTACATCTCTGCAGTGTTCAGGCTCTTATGTGGTAACATTGTTAGTTTGTTAGAATATAAAAATGCAAACTGTTTTATTGATTTTAATTATTTTAACACTAGAGGATGGGAAATTCTGGTTTAAATAACAATTTGGTTTCGGCAAAGTTAAGTAAGGTCCTCAGGACTGTTTCTTTTTGTTGAAACCTTTCGTCTTTCATCTAAAAGACGTCATCAGTTCGAGGAGCTGCAACAAACTCAGTCTTGTAAGTAGCACCTCAGTTGGATGGTGCTCAGGTGGTTTCTGGAGTCCGCCCTCTCCCCCATTCGACTCATTTGAGGCAGTCCTTTTGAATGAAAGACGAAACGTTTCAACAAAAGAAACCAGCCAGAGGACCTTCTACATAGAATATTGAGCATGAAACAGAATATTTTGGTTGCTGAGTCACAGGATAAGAAAATGTCCAAGTGATTTATCAAAACTATTTGAACAAGCAAACTGAGTAACACTTTACAATAAGGTACACACAATTGGCTTAACTACTATAGGGAAGGCCTCAGGAACGAATCAGTAGCTAATGGGTAGTTAACCAGTACAGTACTTACTGGGGAACACACAGCCAAGCCTTATTAGGGACTACTGGTTATTTGCCTTGTAAATGATAATAATAATAATGTCACATTTGTCATCTGTATGTTTCCATACAGGACGAAATTAGTCTCTGCATTTAACCCAACCACCACCAGGTGGGGCAGTGGGCAGCTATTGAAAGCGCCCGGGGGGCAATTTGGGGATGAGGTGTGCCGCCCATAGACACCACAAGGTATGCAGTGACTGGAGATCGAACCTGGGTCCTTCGGGTCCCAAGTCGGCTCCCCTGCCTCTACACCATCTTAGCCCCCTAAGAGGAATTAATCAAGAACTAATGGGTAATTAACCGATAGGTTTAAAAAAGAGAAAATCCAATAAAATCAGTAATCACTAGGAAACAGGTTTTTGACAGTTATGAGCTGTGACCTCACTGGTGCGTTTATTCAGAGCCCAAATGGAGAATTTCTTGTTTGTTTCTGTGGTAACAACCCAGTAGCCCCTAATAAGGCTTGGCTGAGTGTTCCGCAGTAAATACTGGTTAACCAGAGCCATATATAAAGAGAGTTCCGACACGCTTTGATCTCGCCGACAGGCGGTCAATCGTTCCAAACAACGGCTATGGAAACCTTGTGGAGCTGCGCCCTCTGGCGGCGACGGAGCGCTACTGCAGGCAGCTTCAGACTAACCAGAGCCATGGAACAAATCGCCCCCTCCATGACCCACGTGACTTCCGCATTCCATTCTTACAATGGAACTCTATGGAAGTGTCGCAACTCTCACTTTATATGGCTGTGGTTAACTACCCATTAGCTCCTGATTCATTCCTCTTTGGTTTCCTTGGTAACTAACTACCCATTAGTTCTTGATTACCGGTAGTTCCTCTTCATTTACAAGGTAACTAACCAGTAGTCCCTTAACAAGGCTTGACAGTGTGTTCCCCATTAAGTACTGGTTAACTACCCATTAGCTCTGTAGCTAATCAATTTTTTTGTACTGTATTGTAAAGTGTTACAGAAAACTGATCGCAAATCAAGCACCTTGTATTTCACTAAGGAATGAATAATGCCCACCAAGTTTTAAGTATAAAATTAACATACGCTTAGACATAATAGAGTAGGTGTTTTTGGTCAAAAATGTAAAAATACTGGACTGTACGCCAGCTGTTTGTGAATGTGAGCATTGGCTAGGAATGACTCTGCTACTACCACACTAAGTTTTGCTTAATATCTCTAAAATTGACAGTTATATCCTGGGGGGTGGGGTGGCAGTTAGCTGTGGAAGCCATCTTGACATGGATTTACGCCAACTGGGAATGTGTTGTAGATGTACATCTGATAAATACTCTCTTTCTTTAAAATCCATCCAGTGGTTTATGACATATTTTGCTGATAAAAGTACAAACATACAAATGTGCACACAAACACAGGGAGAAAAAGACATGGGTAGAAAAAGTAGTGCAACCTTGTGCCTTTTGGGTTAAAAATAAATATCAAAGCAAACTGATATAAGCAGAATTCAGTTCAGAAATGTTTCAGCCAATGTGTGATTATTCCACTTTTAATGTTGACTAAGCTGTTCCAAACTCAAATGAAGTGCAATATTATGATACCGTTTTTTCCGGCTGTTATGTCGCTCCGCCCCATAAGTCACTTTTGTCCAATATGTCCAATAAATTAGAAAAATCCATAAATATGTTGCTTCGCCCCATAAGTCACATCTATTATGCGTCACCGCTGACGCGTCGCGTATGTTACGCGTCACCGGTGACAACCCAAAATGTGGGCCGATGTTTTGCCCTGCTGCAAATGGAGGACACAGCAGCGTGCACGGAAGGACTTTAACAAGATTAACACAGTAAAAACAATTATTTGTTTGCTGAAAATTATAGCAAAGATGTGTCTTAGCTTAACCTTTCCTTAATAAATTCACGTAATGGTCAAATCTGCTGGATTTAAATTGTTTCGCTTTGACGTCTTCCAAACTATGCTGGGGGAGTGGTGGCACAGTGAGACAGTGGGCCTGTGATTGGAAGATCGCCAGTTCACGCCCCGGTACAGACAACATCAACAAATATGAGTGGAAAAAGGTGAAACACCCACACCTGCCTCCACCCTCATCCGCCCCACCCTGGGCCCCTGAGCAAGGTCCTTAACACCATCTGCTCCCTAAACAAGTCTCTCTTGAAAATAAGTTCTCGTGGCTCAATGAGACTACCTGGATAAATAAAGTGTAAATGATAAAAATAAAAAAAAGCGGTCACGAAAATAAATGAAAAATAAATCGAATTTTCGCTCAAACATCTCCTACAGCTAATAGGTTGTAAATATCCATCCAGTGATTACTTTCTGTAAGTTTCATCAAAATCTGTCGTGTGGTTCATGAGTTATTTTGCTAACAAACACTAGTTCAGACCTACCTCCAGAGTTCAGGAGGCCGGGCTGCGACAGAGTGAGTCCGAGCAGAGGAGGCTTTTTTCAGACACATGAGCTGGGAACGGTCAGTGGACCCTAGTGGCCGAAAGTGGTACTGCTCCATTTTTTTCATCAGAATGAATGGAAACTGTCGTAGCTCAGCCCAAAATTGGTCTAAAAAAATGGGGGGAAAAATCCATAAATATGTCGCTTCGACCCATAAGTTGCAGGACATGAAAATTAGCAAGCAAACTGCGACTTATAGGCCGGAAAATACGGTAAATATGCTTGGAGATGTGGATGAAACTTAAAAAAATAAAATAAAAATCATTCTGATGACAAACTTTGTTAATATTCATGTCTGCTGCTGTAGCCCACACAGGTGAACAATTTTTTTAAAATCCCGTTTGATCTCAATAATCATTTCTAACCCCTTTTAAGAGAACAAATGACTGCGTCATTGGAAGACAAATATTTTGCCTTGATGGGTAACTAGATGTCAGATTTATGTTGTTACATCAAATCTGAAGTGTGTTTCTAGGCAACTTTGTCATTTTAAAATGTAATTTATTGCTAATTTCCAACATAAAATAATAGAAATTCACCACTGGTCTGATCATATTTTCCATTATTTCTAATTCTGTATCATTGACCTAACCCATACTTGTTTGCTGTAAACTTGTTCACTCGCACAAGAAGCATTTCACACAAATGTTTTAACACAAATGGTTTCTTTATTCTCTGGTGACAGCTGGAGTAATTCAGGAGCAACGGAGCATGTTATGTAAAGTCAGTGCAGATCTATAAATGCACAGAGAAAGAAAGCAGTTCTACTATGAAGTAATTTGATCAAAACTGCAATTGTGATTAATTTCCAGCTGTAATTACTAAAATCATCTATCTGTTACCATCTCATTTGCAATGAGGTTGTTAACTAACATGACTGCCAACTTCTTTCAGATCATTGTTTATCTGTTTATCTATGTGCAATGTTTCTCACTTAAACATTTTTTTAATGGTCCAGATGAAATGATTTAACATTTCTTGTTGTTATCTACATATGTAATTGAGCTTACAAATTTTTATTTTCATGTTATGTTATTTTATGAAGTACTTTACACTGCGGGACTTTGACAGCAGGATCTTAAAGCATGTTGGAAAAGTCCTACTTGATCCCTCTCAACTTAAATATAACATCTTCCAGCTTCTTCCGTCTGATCAAAGACTGAAGTCCATCAATGTCTGCACAAAACAGCATATAACAGTGCTGAACAGGACACTCAGCACTGTAAACAACACTCAGCTCTATTCACTTTTGCTGAGTTTACAAACTCTGAAACTCACTGAATAATTGGTTTGCATATTTGGGTCATTGCACGAGTACAGTAACACGCCTGATTTGTACCTGCTTGATTGCTTTGTATTATTCCCTACATTATTCCTTGATTTTAGTTTTATGTCGAAAGGCGCTACATCAATAACATTTTATTTACCAAAAATACAAAAATAAAATAAGCACATGTACATCTCATGACAATTATAAAGAACATGTGGACAAATCAAGACAAATTGTCCACATGTGTAACGTAGATGGCAAAAAAAAAAAAAAGAGATAGGTAAATTTAACTAAATTAACAGCAAACTTCTCACCAGGGGGACATGAAACTGATGAGAAAAAAATGTTCCTGACATCCACTGTCTCAGTCCTGAGGAGGCTCATCTCTGAGCAAGCACAAGCTCTGGAGTCATCCCACCACACATAAGAAGCTACATGAAGCAGAATATTAGCTAAAAGTAGAAAGAATATAGCTCAAACCTAAAAAAGGTATGGCTAATTGAAAGCTAAAAGTAATAGAATGAGATGAAAGCAACACAACGATTATCAGCTGTAACAAAATGATAGCTAAAAGCATTTAAACATTTTCATCTTTAAATCACTTTTTGGTCTGCTGCCTTCATACAGCTCCTCCTACATGTCTTTGAGTGAGTGCAGCTACAGCGTGCGCTCTCAGGACATGATTATCTGCAGTGTTCCGTCAGTGAGAACGGAGCTTGGCAAAAGGACCTTCTCCTACCCCGCTCCTTTTTTTTTTTCCTTTTATAGATGGCCTCCCTTCTCACTTCACACCATTATGATTTTTAAAAAAATAGGATAGAAAGAAAGAAGGAAAGTAAGACCATAAAATATAATAAACATACACAAAGAGAGCACAACGCAAACACACCCGACTGCTGTCCGCAGACCTGCAAAGAACATGACAGAAAACAGCAAGTAAACACATACGTATAAAAGACTTAGAATATTTATGGCTTTGCAGTAGTTTTCTATAAATATATATACCTATAACTATATACATATACATGCATATGCAGTCATATACAGTATTTTCTGGACTATAGGTTGCACCTTTATATAAGTCGCTTTGTCCAATTATTGTCAAAAAATTGGAAAAATCCATAAACAGGTCGCACCCCTATATAAGTTGCATTTATTATGCATCACCGCTATGCAACGCATCAGCGTGTCATTTGCCCTGCTGAAAATGACGACCACAGAAGCATGCACGGAAGGACTTTTCACAAGATTAACACGGTAAAAACAATAATGTCTGCTGAAAATTATAGCAAACATGTGTCTTAGCTTAACCGTTCCTTAAAGGGGACCACACATGCAAAATTCACTTTTTAATATTTTTTTTACTCAACTTTGGGTATTTACTTCATAAAAAAACAGTCCTAAGGCCAAAAAAATGCACCCAGTGGTTTATTTACTCTAAGTAGATTTATTTTACTGTGATAATTTAGGTTTCGTTTTGAAAACAATCGCGCTTGTGACGTCACAAGCGCTAGGACAACCCACCACAACCTGAGTCCAGCCCCTCACCTAGCAACCCCTGGTTAGGCTCAACCCACTTCTGTATTAAACACATGACTGTTGTTTTTCATGATTTCATCTCATCTTTTGTTTATATGTTCTTAATTTCATGTGTACAGCACTTTGTTGCAGCTGTGTTTTTTTTAAATGGCTTTATAAATAAAGTATAATTGTTATTTTTATGTTTTAGTTCAATTTTTAGTGTATTTGCGATCGCTCCCAACGCGCAGCCGGCAAAAATTAAACGAGCAGACCCCCGGCGTAGGGACCGGCGGCAACGGGACCCTCTTCTGGCGCGATGGAGCGGAGCTTCAACTGTACAGCCTCGCTGCAGCAGCCTCGCAGCAGCGAGGACCTTCTCCTTACGGATTAATTTACGGGAGACACTTGGTGAACTTTGTGTTGTCTTGACTGGAACAGCGATAACTCCCAAAATCGCCGCGTGCAACGAGCGGAGCTGGCGAACACCGGAAGAGGAACAAGCTAACATTAGCATCGGATTCGGGTGGTCTAATGCTAAAAGGAGCAGCAAATTGCGGCGCGCTCAGACGGGTTTCGGTAAGTTATCTTAAGCTAACACTAACAGTAAGTCAAATGAGTAATAAAAAAAGAGCTAATTTTAAAACAACAACACATTACAGATACTGGCTGTACAGAGGGCGTAAACAGATCTTTGAAGGGCGTGGACTTCAGAACTCAGTATCAGAAACCGGTCGTTCAAAACGAAAGTTAAAAATGGCAGAATTAAAAAGGGTATAATTAATTATCTAAGAATTATTTTGTGTATTAAAATGAATTAATATTGTCAAGATAGCACACAGACATAACATAAAATTTTTAAATACCTATATGGTCCCCTTTAATAAATTCACGTAATGGTCAAATCTGCTGGATTTAAAAAATTTTGCTTTGAAAAAGTACAAGGAAAAACAACGAAGCTAACTGCGACACATTTACATCTATAAAACATTGAATTTTATCTCAAATAAATCCAAGAGCTAACAGTTTGTAAATGTACATCTAGTGATTACTTTCTGTAAGTTTGATAAACAATCTGCTGTGTGGTGTATGAGCTATTTGCTCAAACATACAAAGAAAAATCATCTAAACCAACCGCGACACATTTGCGTCTATAAAACATTGAATTTTATCTCAAACATCTCATAAAGCTAATCAGTTGTAAATATCCATCTAGTGATTACGTTCTGTAAGTTTGATCAAAATCTGTCCTGTGGTTCTTGACCTATTTTGCTAACAAACACTGAGCTAACAGCGAAGTAGATGGTTTATACCCCCAGAGCAGGACGCCGGGCTGCGACAGAGTGAATCCGACCAGAGGAGGCTCTCGTCGGACACATGAGGTGGGAATGGTTGGTGGACTCTCTGGAAGTGTCAGTCAGACCTCCAGAGCAGGAGGCCGGGCTGCGAAGGACTGAGTCCGTACAGAGGAGGCTCTCGTCAGACACATGAGGTGGGAACGGTTGGTGTACCCTAGCGGACAAAGGTGGTACTGCACCCCTTGCGGCCGAAAGTGGTACTGCACCATTTTTGCCAAAATGGAAAAACGGTCATATCTGAGCCAAACACTGGTCTAAAAATATGGGGGAAAAAATCCATAAACAAGTCTCACCTCTCTATAAGTTGCAGGGCATGCAAATTAGGCAAAAAGGTGTGACTTATAGTCTGGAAAATACGGTACACATCTACACATCTACATACTATACCTCATGCATCCCTGCATCTATCCGTGTGTGGTTGGGAGCATGCATAAGTTTATAAGGCTTCTCCAATAGAACATTCAATAGTGACCACTAAGTATCAGAGATCTGACCCCCGAGACCCGAGGCAGACAAAGGGGGGAGCCCAAGACCCCAATAGGGAACCCGAGCGCGGAGCCCAGGGCCACCCAAACAGGACAAACCACTCACCCACCCCCCAGATCCGACCGTAGGGAAGAACCGGAAGAGCCCCACCAGCGACTACACACAATGACACCTCGGGGCCAACAGCGACATACACACAGGCCCCCACCGGAACCCGCTGCACCGACGTAGCTCCAAGCCTAGGCACCAAGACCTAGGCACAGAGGACGCACACCCCACAGGCCCAGGCCCAACAGGACCAGAGGACCCGAGCCCCACCAGGCAGCCACCAGGCCGAGCCAACACACGCCCAAGTGCCCAGCCCTCGACACCGAGGGCACCAAGCGCACCAGCAGGCAAGGGCACACCCCACTAGTGGGCCACGTGGCAGGAGCGCAACACCAATCAGCCCCAGCTGTATCGAGGGGGTAGTCTAAGTCCCGGCCTGACAAATAGTCATTCATACACAGACACATTCACACCGACCCACCCTCATCCTCACCCTCACTCACACAAAGACGTACAATAATGACACATTTCATTCATACTCCCGATACGCACTCTAAACACCCCAGATCCAAGACATGTACCTGCCCCCTACATGGGGCAGCCCACGCCCAAATCCAGGAGGTAGACCCATTCATTCTGGGGTGGAGAGTAGCAGACATCCAAGATTCGGCCCAACCCGCGCCCAGCCAACAGGACAGGACAGGACACCCGAGTCCAAACAGCCCCAGGGAGAGCACAGCGCCAGCCCCAGCCCACGGTAAACCCCCAGACCCCGAACCCCCCCATAGTCCAGCACAACACCCAACAGCATGCCCTTCCACCGGACCCCACCCCCGGAATGGCAGCCAGGGTATGTTGATGTGTGTTGTTGTAAAGTGTAATTTAAAAAATGGAAAGAGAAGGAGCAAAGGCTGGCATAATGCCAGTTTCCCCTCCACCCCAACTCTAATCCAAACCCTTACTGTCTAAATGCATCATTGGAAGTGAGCATAGGCACAGGGGACGAGTGTCATCCCACCACCCATACCCATAGTGCCCACCCCAAGTTCCTATATGTGAATGTCATGAGGATGTTATGAGTGAATGTCTAAGGTGTATAATAAAATTGAGTCCCAGGTGGCTCTGACAACAGAGATGTAAAATTGTTGTAGCACATCCGAGCCCCAAAATCCCTACATGTATGAAATTTGAAAATGAAGAGGGTGGAGGTGTGCGGTAAGGGATGGGGAGAAAAATAACTGCAGGATCAAATGCTCCCGCAAGGAGTCAGCTCCCCCGCTGACCCAACAGCCCCCCCCAGTTCCCCAGGGTCCACACAAGGAGCGAGGCCAAGACACCTCTCCGACTGCCAGGCCCATTGAGCTCCAGACCAGAGATGGACCAGGCCACGAGGGCCGCCAGAAGTAGGACCAACAGCCCACACACCCCAGGGCCGCCAAGACCCCCACGAACCGCAGTCAACCCGCCACCCAAGAGGACGCCAAATCCCACATGGACGACCCGGCCAAGAATGCTCGTCCAACCGCCAACAGAGCCAGGAAGTACCGGGAGCGGGCCCCCACCATAGAAAGGGGCCAGCCGGCCGGCCACGCATCGACCCAGGCCATCATCAAGGACATCCATGCAATCCCCACCCCAGAAGAAATACTACACCCACCCCTCATAGTAACAACTCTCAGAACACATAGCACACTAGACACCTAGGCTGGGTCAACCTGCCTCCTCCCACAGGCCACTGGTCACGCCCCCAGACACCCAACCCCCAGCCCACAAACCCGCAACCCACCAGTGAGCCGAGAGCCCCCCGCCCAGAGCCGGGCACCAGAACGCAAGCTAGCCCAAAGCCCGGCAACCCACCCGCCAGAGCCCAAGATCCCCGACCCCCACCAGGCCTAAGCCTGGGATGACACGCCCCCAGAACCCCAAGCCCCCGGCGCCCACCCCGCACCCACCCCAGCTCAACCAGTCCACAGATCGGTGACCCATGACCGCCGCCACAGACCACCTGAGGGCCAGCATGCAGTCATCAGCCGACATCCCCCAGTACAACATTCTAAGTGATGGTCAGTATGGGTTTCGATCACAATATTCAACATCTATGGCTTTAATGGAATTTATGGAACATATCACCACAGCTACTGACAATCAAAAACATTGTATAAGTTTATTTGTTGATTTAAGGAAGGCTTTTGACACTATTGATCACAAAATTTTCATTAATAAATTGGACAAGTATGGCATTAGAGGACCTGCACTTGAATGGATAACTAGCTATCTAAAAGATAGAGAACAATTTGTTCAGATAGAGGAAAATAGATCAAACTTTTGTAAAATCACATGTGGAGTCCCACAGGGTTCAATACTTGGTCCAAAATTGTTTAATTTATATGTGAATGATTTAGTGATGGTGTCTGGACTTCTAAAATGTATACTTTTTGCTGACGATACTACCTTTTTTTATTCTGGTAATGATTTAAATCAAATGTCTGAATGTTTAAATATGGAATTTGTTAAATTACAAAACTGGTTCAAATTAAACAAACTATCATTAAACTTAGATAAAACTAATTACATGTTATTTAGTAAAAAAACAAAAACTACGGGTTTTTCTCTAAAAATTGATGATGTTGAAATAACCAGAGCAAGTGAAATGAAATTCTTGGGAGTGGTGATAGATGATAAGCTCACTTGGAAACAGCAAATTAACTCGGTTAAAACTAAGATATCTAGATCCACAGGTGTGTTGTATAAAGTAAGGGATTTATTGAATGAAAGAGCGTTGTATTTGCTCTATAATGCCATAGTTGTTCCACACTTGATTTACTGTATAGAGGTTTGGGGAAAGGCGTGTAAAACCTTGACAAACCCTATATTTATTTTACAAAAAAGAGCAGTGAGAACTATTGCGGGAAAACCTTACTGCCATCCTTCGAATATATTGTTTAAGCAACTTAGGTTGCTTTTAAGTTTTAAGTTTTATGATTTGGTAAATTACAATATTTTGTTGGTAATGTATAGAGCTCATAAAAATTCATTGCCTCTAAATGTTCAAGTAAATTTTGTAAAAAGAATGAGCTGTTACAACCTGAAAGGAATGGAGATTTTTGCAAAGCCAAAATACAGAACAAGTCTGAAAGGACGGTGTGTATCAATCCAAGGTGTTGACTTGTGGAATAGTTTAGAAAATGAAATTAAAACTACTAACTCAAATGAAATTAAAACTACTAACTCACTTACAGTGGTGGTGGAGGGGTTTGAGTGTCCCAATGATCCTAGGAGCTATGCTGTCAGGGGCTTTATGCCCCTAGTAGGGTCACCCAAGGCAGACAGGTCCTAGGTGAGGGACGAGACAAAGCGCAGCCCACAAGACCCCTTATGATGAGTAATATAAATGGAAACAATGTTCCCTCGCCCGGACGCGGGTCACCGGGGCCCCACTCTGGAGCCAGGCCCGGAGGAGGGGCACGTTGGCGAGCGCCTGGTGGCCGGGCTTTCACCCATGGAGCTCGGCCGGGCACAGCCCGAAGAGGAGACGTGGGTCCCCCTTCCCATAGGCTCACCACCTGTGGGAGGGGCCAAAGGGGTCGGGTGCATTGTGGAATGGGTGGTGGCCGAGGGCGGGGACCCTGGCGGTCTGATCCTCGGCTACAGAAGCTGGCCATTGGGACATGGAATGTCACCTCTCTGGTGGGGAAGGAGCCTGAGCTAGTGTGTGAGGTTGAGAGGTTCCGGCTAGAAATAGTCGGACTCACCTCAACGCATGGCTCTGGCTCTGGAACCAGTTTCCTTGAGAGGGGTTGGACACTCTTCCACTCTGGAGTTGCCCCTGGTGAGAGGCGCCGAGCAGGAGTGGGCATACTTGTTGCCCCCCATCTTGGTGCCTGTACGTTGGGGTTCACCCCGGTGAACGAGAGGGTAGCCTCCCTTCGCCTACGTGTGGGGGGACGGGCTCTGACTGTTGTTTGTGCCTATGCGCCGAACGGCAGCGCAGATTACCCACCCTTTTTGGAGTCCTTGGAGGGGGTATTGGAGGGTGCGCCTCCTGGGGACTCCCTTGTTCTGCTGGGGGACTTCAACGCTCACGTGGGCAATGACAGTGAGACCTGGAGGGGTGTGGTTGGGAGGAACGGCCCCCCTGATCTGAACCCGAGTGGTGTTCTGTTGTTGGACTTCTGTGCTCGTCATGGATTGTCCATAACGAACACCATGTTCAGGCATAAGGGTGTCCATATGTGCTCTTGGCACCAGGACACCCTAGGTCGTAGTTCAATGATCGACTTTGTTGTCGTCTCATCTGATCTGCGGCCGCATGTCCTGGACACTCGGGTGAAGAGAGGGGCGGAGCTGTCAACTGACCACTACCTGGTGGTGAGTTGGCTCCGATGGTGGGGGAGGATGCCGGTCAGACCTGGCAGACCCAAACGTATTGTGAGGGTCTGCTGGGAACGTCTGGCAGAGTCTCCCGTAAGACGGAGCTTTAACTCCCACCTCCGGGAGAGCTTTGAACACGTTCCGAGGGAGGCGGGGGACATTGAGCCCGAGTGGGCCATGTTTCGCGCCTCTATTGTCGAGGCAGCTTATCGGAGTTGTGGCCGCAAGGTTGTTGGTGCCTGTCGTGGTGGCAACCCTCGAACCCGGTGGTGGACACCGGCGGTGAGGGATGCTGTCAAGCTGAAGAAGGAGTCCTATTGGGCCTTTTTGGCCTGTGGGACCCCGGAAGCAGCAGATAGGTACCGGCAGTCCAAGCGGCATGCGGCTCGGGTGGTTGCTGAGGCAAAAACTCGGGCGTGGGAGGAGTTCGGAGAGGCCATGGAGAATGACTTCCGTACGGCTTCGAGGCGATTCTGGTCCACCATCCGGCGTCTCAGGGGGGGAAAGCGGTACGCGACCAACACCATTTATGGTGGGGATGGCGTGCTGTTGACCTCAACTCGGGATGTTGTGAGTCGGTGGGCGGAATACTTCGAAGACCTCCTCAATCCTACTGGCACGTCTTCCACTGAGGAAGCGGAGCCTGGGGACTTTGGATCGGGCTCTCCAATCTCTGGTGCGGAGGTCGCCGAGGTGGTTAAAAAGCTCCGCGGTGGCAAGGCTCCGGGGGTGGATGAGATTCGTCCTGAGTTCCTTAGGGCTCTGGATGTTGTGGGGTTGTGTTGGCTTACGCGACTCTGCAATATCGCGTGGACATCGGGGGCAGTTCCCTTGGATTGGCAGACTGGGGTGGTGGTTCCCCTATTCAAAAAGGGGGACCGTAGGGTGTGTTCCAACTATAGAGGGATCACACTCTTAAGCCTCCCTGGTAAGGTCTATTCAGGGGTTCTGGAGAGGAGGGTCCGTCGGATAGTCGAACCTCGGATTCAGGAGGAGCAGTGTGGTTTTCGTCCTGGTCGTGGAACACTAGACCAGCTCTACACCCTCAACAGGGTCCTGGAGGGTGCGTGGGAGTTTGCCCAACCAGTTTACATGTGCTTTGTAGACTTGGAAAAGGCATTCGACCGCGTCCCTCGGGGGGTTCTGTGGCGGGTACTCCGGGAGTATGGGGTACCAGGCCCATTGATATGGGCTGTTAGGTCCCTGTACGACCGGTGTCAGAGCTTGGTCCGCATTGCCGGCAGTAAGTCAGGCTCGTTTCCGGTGAGAGTTGGACTCCGCCAAGGTTGCCCTTTGTCACCGATTCTGTTTATAACTTTTATGGACAGAATTTCTAGGCGCAGCCAAGGTGTTGAGAGGATCCGTTTTGGTGGCCTTAGAATCGCTTCTCTGTTTTTTGCAGATGATGTGGTCCTATTGGCTTCATCAGCTCGTGATCTACAGCTTTCACTGGAGCGGTTTGCAGCTGAATGCGATGCGGCCGGGATGAGGATCAGTTCCTCCAAATCCGAGGCCATGGTCTTGAGCCGGAAAAGGGTAGCGTGCCCTCTCCGGGTCGGGGAGGAGGTCCTGCCCCAAGTGGAGGAGTTTAAGTATCTCGGGATCTTGTTCACGAATGAGGGAAAACTGGAGCGTGAGATCGATAGGCGGATAGGTGCAGCGTCCGCAGTGAAGCGGGCGCTGTACCGGTCTGTCGTGGTGAAGAGAGAGCTGAGTCAAAAGG
>JBBPBX010034835.1:4173-32381 GCA_038048925.1 Garcialebias charrua
TATATACACATATATACATACAGTATACATATATATATATATATACAGTACTGTATACATACACATGTATATATACATACATACATACATATATATATACATACATATATATACAGTATATACATACATATACAGTATATATACATACATATATATATATATTTTATTTTTGAATCTGTCCAGACTAAACTTTGTTAGACAAAACAGAGAAAATTAGGCCTTTTGCCATACTTTGTGTTTTAGAGAATATTGCACACGCATAATAGATGAATAGTGCAAATTTTATGACATACAATCACGTTTCTCAACATAAACGTTAAATCAGGAATGAAATTATAGTTAAATATTGGAAAAGGAAGAAAAACAAAAGCGTAAATCAAGTTTATATATTCAACCCAAAAGCATTTGATGTAACATACAGAATATTAACTCACTTTCTTTGATTTTACTTTCAAACACATCTCTTTGTATTTATTGCCCCTTTGAAAATTGACAAGCATACAGTGGTAATGGGACAAAAATTAGTTTGGGAATGCAAGGGCTGCAGCACAGGTGCATGCAGAAATGTCTGATATTCACTTGGCCCTCAGATCTATCTGGAGCTAGAGCAGATTTATTACATCTGGTTTGCATGGAATCTCATTTCACCTCCTTTGTCAATATCAAATATGATTGATTTACAATAGAAGAGATGTGTATATATTAACATCTGAAAACACAACAACCCCCAAAAACAATTCAACATGTGGTGACTCAATGAACTCAAGGTATTTTTGTAAATACAGTTAGTACCAACGCAACAACAAAAAACAATACACTTCTTGTTAATAGAAGTAACTTTTTTCATCTTACAGCTTGTCAGTTTAATTTTGTTTATCTAATGTGCAATATCAGTTTTGAGTTTTTCGCTTACATTGAACAGTTCTTCAGTAAGGATTTCCCCACACATACAATATACAGTATTACAACTTGCACACCTTTAGCAGAAACACACTCATCCAAACCTACTCAGTTCTTGACAGCATATCAAAGATTGCTTAAGGCTTTTGCATTCAGATTACTGCAGTCCATGCTAGACGAATGTAACAAAGATTACAGTTGAAAACCCAAGGAGATATGATTATGTAATGTTTTAACATAAAGATTGCATTTTAATAAGAGGAAATACAAGTTTTTATGCATAACTGTGCATGACGTCTCACCTCATGAACAGAAGTAATACAGCATTTTATGAACCATTTAGAAACCATGCCGATGCATGCCCATTTTGGTCAAATAGATGGGTGGCATCACAATAGGCACCAACAAAATGGAAGAACAGGTTGTCGTTTGTCAGCATAAACACAGGTTATCATCGAGTAGCATCTGTGCCTTTGATTTATTAACACGAGGAGGATGACGGACTACAATTTAGTGTAGAAGCTAGCCTATTAGGGAACCTGGCTTGACAAATTAATATGAACTTCTCCACTTTTATAGCAAAGCTGAAGATGATGGATTCTCTTGGAGAGGCTGCAATAAATAAAGGTGGCAGGAGCGCATCATAAATATAATCAAAACAAAAATAAAAAAATAAAGCTATAATATATAAAGTATTACTCTGCAAAAGCACATCTGTGCTGATGGGAGAAATGCCAAATGTTGGCAGCAATTATATAAAAAAAAAAAAAAAGAACATGGAGCTTAAAGGTGCCTTTGTGGATAAAACTCCACGTTTTTCTCTGACGGCCTGAGATAAGTCCTGCAGTTATGATTGCTGCTCTTCTGATTCATTGTTATTTTTTACAACTGGTGTTGTGTTGAAGATGATGTTTTGAAGCTCCGGTTGAGCCAGCCCCTCTGCTGCGTTTGTCCACGAGTTCATTGATTCGTGCACTGTTACTGTGTGTTCCTCCATCTGCTTCTGAAGGCTGTCCATCTCCTCCCTGACAAACAAAATGTGGATTTGAAAACAGATATAAAATAACGATTTTGGCAAGTGCATAACTTAATAGATTTGTTCTTCAGATAAGGCGACAGGCTTACTTGAGTTGCCGTAGGCAGTTGTGCAGGTTGTTGAGGGGTTCCTTGTTGACTGACGTTGAAGGTTTCAGCAACTCGTCCAGCAACGAGGCAGGCACAGGGCAGTCTGGAATCTTGACTGGTGTCACAGGATTCGAAGGGCTCCCATCACTCTTCAGTTCCATGCGCTGTCATTGCAACATCATTATTACACTGTCAGTCTTAAACTATTCATATTTTGGTAGAACAGCAACAGGCAGAGTTTTACCTTCCTCAGACGAGTGTGCTTCAGGTCCTGTTTGAGCTGCTGGTTCTGCAGCAGAACCGTCTTCATGCTGTTCCTCAGCTCACCAACTTTAGCCTGCAGCATAAACTTGTCCTTTCTGGAGCTGCTCAGCTCCTCCTGCACCGACTCCAGCTCCACCTTTATGGTCTGACACAAAAAGTTTTATTTTTGTTATTTAAGTGCACAACAGAAAATGGGGAAGAAAAAATGTATTTTTTGTTGTTGCCAGCAAACAAATGTTCACTTCAACAAATGTTATTCAGCAGCATTGTAAAAACGCTCAGTTATTTCCTCAGTGGCTAACTACTGTATATTTCATAGTACTGTATTTATATTTAAGAACACAGTAAAACTTGCCTGCAGAGCTGTCTGCAAGTTGTCCAACTCCCTGTGGTGACACTGTTCCATCATCTCCAGCTGCTGCTTCTGAGCTTCAATGTCCCTCTGCCTTTGCTCCACCTCCCACTTTAGGTCTTCAACCTGAGTAGACATAAAGATCACTGAAAGGAACGTGATCTACCACAAAGAATGTGTCCGAGAGGCTAAAACAGATTTTAAAGCACTGAAAGGTTGCACAGCTAAAATATTGTGGCCAACCATTATAATGTATAATATTGGGTCCAACAAACATTCCTAATAGCACCGGAGGCTGAGCACAGCTCGTGTTTGTGAATGTGTATGTAGCATCATCAGAAACGTCATGGTGAGTAGTCTGTACCTCTTGATTAGTGAGAGGCTGCTTGGCTAGCTCCTCATCAAGTTGTTTCTGGAGGATCTGGAGCTGACCATGAGCCTCAGAAAGCTCCTCCTGGAACCTGGAAACATCCTGAGCATGCTGGTCTTCCTGAGAACTGAAGACGAAAAACACAATAAAAAGGTAAAACAATAAATAAATAAATAAAAAGCAATATGAAATCAGTATTTTTACTGAATCTGACATATCTACATACTGTAATTTTTGAGCTTCAGTCCGCAGAGCTTTAATAAGGTCTTCTTTGCTCTGCAAGTCCTTCTTGATCTCGGACAGCTCCAGCATGGCTGCCCTGTAGTGCCGTCTATTATGGGCTGCCTCAGCCTTGGCTGCTGCCACCTACAGGACACATCTCATAATTACAACCTAAAAGAACAGCGCTCCCAACTCTGAATTTTAAAAATGGTCACTGCAGTCTGTCTTACAGACATGCAGTATTAAAGTTCACTTTTTTTTTTCTTTAATTATCCAGATGATTTGTTATGTGCCATGTAAAATCTTTTAGCTCATTTTAGAAGAACTGGAAAGAGCCAAAGTGTGCTTGAAATCATCATTTTTTAAGTGTGTCAGAATGAAACGTGAGAAAATACCACAACAGCTCATGTCAAGAGTTCAAAACAAGTGTGTGCCACAGTTTTACAAATCAAATGACGTTATAATTCTCAGGTGTAAAGGGCTCTTTCAGGAGCCACAGTGAACAGGATTCAAAGCACAGAGCTCCTACCTGTTCTTTCAGATCGTTCACTTTGGTTTTCTCTTTCTCTAAAGCCAGCTGTAGAGTTTGAACCAACTGCTTCATTTGCTGATCCTCCTCCTCTTTACGTTTAAGAACTGCTTGAACCTGGAAAAATTAATGTAAAACATTTTTTAATCCCCTTTTCACCAGATAAACGTGCACATTAGGTTAAACTAGATGCAGGTACAGTATTTCACCTGCAAGTTGAGCTGGACCAGATCTGCCTCCCTCTTTGCTAGGGCCGACTCCAAAATGTTAGCGTGTTCTCGCAGTGCATTCCGGGACTGCGCTACCCCCGCCAGTTTTCCCTTTTCATGCTCCAGCTCAAGAGCTAACTTCTTATTGGCATCTTCTAACTTCTTGATCCTCTTTTTGAAACAGCGCGACTCTTGAAGCTGTAAAAAATATATATAAATAAACTCATGAAGTGTGGGGTTCCACAAGTGAAAGCACATAGGCTCTCAGGGCTGTATTGTAAATCTGAAAACACAGTAGGAAACTTATATCCAGTCTTACAAAGAAGATAAATTACCAATACAATTAAAACAAATTACACACCGATAATATTTAAATATTTTACCTCATCCTCAAGCTCCATGACCTTCTCCTGATACTCTTCAAGCTCTGTGGAGGTGAGGTTGATCACTTCCTGCAGCTCCTTTTCTAGAATCGTCTTACTTTTTGTCACAGCCTGCAGCTCAGCTTGTAGAACCTCTATTTTTTCCTGTAAATAGATTTAATACGATGCATTTCAACCAGTTTCAGATGGCCATAAATGCTCATTACCAGAGTTTAGTCATGACATATTTAAACAAATCTTTTATGGAGAAATGTAAGCTTGGACAGTTCTGCTTGCCGTTTAATAACTTTACAAAATTTAAGTATATATAAAGTAAAGAGTATTGGTCCAAGCACTGAACCCTGAGGAACTCCATGAGTAACTTTAGTATATGAAGGTTCATTATTTACATTTACAAACTGGAATATATCAAATAAGTATGATTTAAACCATTTTAGAGCCGTTTCTGTAATCCCAATATCATATTCAAGTCTCTGTAGTAAAATATTGTGAACAACTGTATCAAATGCACTGAGGTCTAACAGGACCAGTATTGAAACAAGTCCATTATCAGAGGCCATGGCTACTCTACCCTACATAAATGATAAATTATAAAATTAATAAATAAATTATGTTACAATTTGAATTTTTATGTATATCAATGTATTTGTTCAGTGCCCTGAGATAAAGTCTATTGCGACTTGGTGCTATATAAACTAATTTGAATTGCTGTAAAACTCAAAATGTACTGTATGTCCTCTTAACCAAAATATGACGCTACTACATAAAGATTATATAATACAATGCTAAAATCTAAAGGCACATATGCCGACGTGCTCTTCAACTACAGAAAAAATACTAATTGTAGTCTTCAGTTTTGATTTAGACCAGTCTAAGATGCTTTAATTTTAATAAAACAAGACCCTGTGTTAGTGTTATTGAAGGTGTCTAAACGTATTGAGAGCTGGGAAAGTTTTGCAGTTGTGCATGTTACCTGTAAGGCTTGGCTGTTTCCTCCATCTGAAACCTGGGCCCTGAGTTTAACCAGCTCTGCCTCTGCAGTCTCCTTGTCAGTCAGAGCCTCTTGAAGCCTTCTGCTTAAGATGCTGACAGCATTCTCGTAGGCTTTGTGTTTGGCCTTCATCTCCTTCTGAGCGCTGGTCAAATCTGTTCCCAGCCTCTTCATGCGGACCTTCTGTTCTGAAATGGCCCTATTTTGAGTCACATAAGAAATCAACTTGGCTGACAGAATAAACTCTGGGCACAAGATATTGATGTACAAAACAACATATTCAATAAAACTGCAAATACAAAAGCACTAAGCGTGTAAGTTTAGTCAGAGTCAGAGTCAGAGAGTCTTTATTGTCATTTGCACCGCATGTGGTACATGTGATGAAAACGAGATTATGTACACAGGGTCCCAGTTACATCCAACAACAATGCAAGAGAAAAACAGTAATAACATCTAGAATTAACTAAGAGAAACATCAACTAGTAATACACTAAGCCCTAATGTAGTAGAAAAACATCATTATAAACAGCAGCACGAACATGAGTCTGTATGAGCAGATGGTCACAGATGAACACAGCAACAAGAAAACAGATCAGCATCAGCATGATGTGATATTTTGCAGTGTTTATTCTTATTATTTATTTATTCATGAGTCTAACAGCCTCAGGGTAGAAGCTGTTCCTCAGTCTAGTGGTTCTACATTTGATGCTCCTCAACCTCCGTCCTGAGGGGAGTGGGGCAAAGAGTGAGTGTGCTGGGTGAGTGAGGTCTTTCATGATGCAGGTGGCTCTTTTCCTGCATCTGGAGGTGTAAATGTCTGTGATGGTGGGGAGACTGACTCCAACAGACTTCTGTGCAGCCTTCACCACTCTCTGTAGAGCTTTCCTCTCTGCAACTGTGCAGCCTCCATGCCACACATTGATGCTGGAGCACAGGATGCTCTCCACTGCACACCTGTAGAAGGAGGTGAGGACTGGGCTGCTCAGACCAGCTCGTCTCAGCCGTCTGAGGAAGTAGAGTCTCTGATGACCTTTCTTGATCAGGCTGGTGGTGTTGTTGCTCCAGCTGAGGTTATCATTCAAGTGTACACCCAGGTACTTGTAGCTGGAGACCACCTCCACCGCAGATCCACCTATATACAGTGGGGTGTGGGTGTGTTTGTTCCTTCTGAAGTCCACAATCATCTCCTTCGTCTTCTTCACATTCATGTGAAGATTATTCTCTTTGCACCAGCTCTCCAGATGTTCCACCTCCTGTCTGTAGCTGGACTCATCATTGTTTGTGATGCATCCCACCACCGCTGTATCATCTGCAAACTTAACAATATGACAGCCTGGATGTGTGGCTGTACAATCATATGTGAGCAGAGTGAACAGAAGAGGGCTCAGCACACATCCTTGAGAGCCAGTGCTGAGGGTTATGGTGGAGGATGCATGCATGTACTAAATCATATGAACCAACTCATATTTCTATAAGATGAGATGTTGTATAATCTGTCCTTTGTTTGTATTTATAAATAGACGTGCATCACAGTCCACGTCATCACTGTGGGAGATTTTTTTCTAACTTCTGTCATCTCTCAGCATCACATGACTTACTTTTTGGCTTCGCCCTCCATTTGCTCCACCTGTTTCCTTAGACTCTCATTCTCTTGAGTCACTGCTGCAAGCTGGCTCTGATCGAACTGTAGAGACTGGGCAAAGAGGGAAACCACACATTCTCCATCAGGATCCAATACTGCGAGACAAGTTTCATTTTTCTTTACCTTCATTGTTGAAATGTTTTGCAAAATAAACTTGGTACCAAACAGTGAAATTGTAGTACCTGGATCTGGGTTTCTAGTTGATCCCTTTCTGTCTGAATCACTTGCAGATGGGCTTCCATGTCACAGATTTGTCCCTGGACTCTTGCGACCTCCTTCTGTAAGCGAGCCTGCTCCAGCTCAGCCTTCTGCTTCTCGCCCTGTGCGTCCAGAAGCTCCTGCTTTAGGTCCTTCACCTCCACCAACAGACGTTTTTTGGTGGACTTAAGCTCATTAATGAGCTGGTCTTTGGAGCTGGCGTCCCGGCGGTAGGCTTCAACCATCACCTGTGAAATCAACATTTGCTTCATGGTGAAAGGTTTACACAGAACCAGGGCTTAATTTAATTTGAGCCGGATCCTGCCGGAACAAAATCCGGGAACGCTCTTATTTTGACTGGGTGCTTCTGGTAACCGTTTGCTAGGATCCGGCTTGGCTCTGGTAACTCTCAGGCTTACTAATAATAAAGTTATGAACAAATGTGACTGCCTTGAACAAATAAGACATATTGGATATGTAAACTAAAAATAATTACATAAACACTCATTTTAAACACAACAGTCATTTACGACTTCTTAAGGCTCTCCCATAGCTCTGCGTACTGCCGTACGCCGGTCCGTGCGCACGTACTGTGCGCCGCACGTTCGCTCCCACAGCTCTGCGTTCATTCTCGCTGCAGCCACAGCGCAGAGCGTTTGCTGATTGGTCATTTGCTGACACGCCTACTGAATTGATTGACAGTTCGCGGGGAGAGAAGAAAAAAAGGAGCCGGCAGCTTCAGCGCAGCGGTTTTCTGTGTTTATATCTTATTAAAAAGTTCTAAAAAAAAAAAAAACACAGGGAGCGTTGGTCTTGCAGCCCACAGCCCTCCAGGAAATCTGCAGAAACCTCGCGCAGCCAGGTAGGACCCGAGTTTAAATTCGCTCGTGACAAATTTCATTTCCTCATTTTCAGAGTGAGCAGAGGAAGCGATCACTTGATACATTGATTGTATTGTACTTGATATTTAATACATTTGTGTCAAATACAAAACAGTCCGGCGCCGGGCAGACAACGCGCCTCGCGTACGCGGCCGTAAAATTTGAGCTTCACGCGTACATGGTACGCTTGTGCCTCTGCGTACGGACGGCGCACGGACGGCGTAGTGCGGCGTACGGCCGAACGCAGAGCTCTGAAAGGGCCTTAAATATCACATACGATCTGCCTCTTCAAGAGAAGCATTCCCTGTCTACCATCTCTGCCCCTAAAAGAGTGGTGGGGGCAAGTGCTAAGCAGGCAGTCATGTCGTATGCGGGCAGGAGCCCACAGTCTCAGGCAGGTGCCTGGAGGTTTCACATGGAGTGACAACGAGCAGGGACAGTCGGGCTTGCTTCTGAGTCCAACTTACTTCATGGTTCTGTCAAGTGTGTGTGTGTGTGGGGGGGGGGTCTTGGCAGAAGCAGAATGTTTACAGATGTAGATAAACGTAGATGTTTAACAATCTGTTAAAATACACCAAAACGCAGGAAATTGCATCTACTTTATTAAAAAATACCACCACCCCCCGGCCCACCCGCCATTTGTGTCCTGGCATCGATCGGTTTACAAATTAAACCCTGCACAGCACTAAAGCTCATTTAAATAAAAATAAATACAATTAAATTCTAGATTAAAAAAGAAAAACAATTTCACAGCATACTAAACCTGCATTAAAAAAAAACAAGCTGTCCTAATATATGAACGTTAGAATGCAACATCTAAAGTCAAGCAATCAAATGTTAGCATGATGGCTTAACGGTTGGCATCGTTGCCTCACAGCAAGAAGGTCCTGGGTTCATCTGGGGTCTTTCTGAGGTGAGTTTGCATGTTCTCTCTGTCCATTCATGAGTTTCCTCCCACAGTCTATATGTCATATAGTAGTCTATATTACAGTCTATTTTAACATCTTTCTTAGTTCATATCTTAGATCTTATTACCATTTCTCTTTTACAACTTGTACTTTTGTTGGATGTAACTGGGACCCTGTGTACATAATGTCATGTGGTGGAATGACAAAGAAACTTGAATCCTTGCAAAAACAGTCCACAAACTTGCACGTTAGGCAGGCCCAGGCCTCCTATGCAAGTTAGATCTATGCTCTCAATGGGGTTTGCCTGCTTAAAAAAATGCTAATCAATAAACAATTTTATTTCTAGGGCGTTTTCTCTTAAAGTTTTATTCCAAAAACCGGAATTAGCATTTTTAAAACTCAAAATGTCAGAAGCAAAAATATTTTTTTAAGCAGAACCTTTAATAGTGTATATTTAAAAAGGTTAATTTTTGACGTGTGTAAAATTACACAATGTAAAGTTATGTAAATAATACGCAAAAAAAAAAAAATAAAAAAAACCTCAATCATTAACTTGTAGGTAAGAAAAGGGACAGGTTTAAAAACACACAGCTCACCTATTTCTAAAATAAATGGAAGAGAACAACCTCCAGTATCTCGTCTTGTTTCTCTGACACTTTTATTGTTTTCTTATACAATTTTCAGTCAAGTGTGTGACTCAATGTTTTTGTCTAAAGTTTTTTTTTTTTCAATACAGCGGAGAGGGAAAGATGTTTTGTGAAAATACCTAATTGCTCACCACCAGAAGAACATTCATTTGATGGACAAAGACAAATGTCAATTTTTGACGAGATTATATAAAAGTGCGTGTCCTAAAATGAAACACAATGGATGACAACATTTCTGTCATTGTGTCAAATAACTCCGCCTTCTTCATGACAGCTTGTGAATGTGATAAGTAACCACTGCTCCATCCAACAAGGCATGCTAACCAGCACTTTGAGCATTCTTCAGAAAATCTGCCATGTGGCTCTGAAATGCATCCTCCCACACCACCGTCAGCATTTAGCCAGCTGGAACATTCGTGACAAAACTATCTAAAGTTTGCATGCATGTTTTCTTACTAACTACTGTACACTATTTTATTATCTAATGATAAATAAGTGTATGCACTGTTAAGTAAGAGACGGGGCCAGATTTTACCTTTTGCTGCTGGAACTGCTCCTTTAACTTCTGAGCTTGTTTCTTCAGGGAGTTGTTTTCTTGTTGTAGAGATTCAATCTGTAATGCAACAGTTTCATAGCAAAATCTGAGGAGAGCTCATTTGAATTTATTCTGAACATGTACTTTTGTAAATGTTCATGGGTTCTTATAAAACTTAAAATACAGAAACACATGAATAAATAAAATTTAAAAACACCTTCTAGATCTCTCAGTTTCAAACATTACACAACAAATGTTTGTGTGAATGCTTGTTTATTAAGCAGTCTGAGGAAAGAGCTGCCCCTCCATCTCAAACTGACTTTTAAAGACCATGTAAAGTGAAATTAAATGTGTGTTTTTAGTTTGTCACATGGCATAAATATGTGTTATTAATCACCCATATAAATCTGACTGATTAAAAACATTGTTTTCCTTATAAAATTAAGTGTCAAAAATCATGAAAATACATTATTTTCCCTTGGTCTGAAACTGTGGGGGCGTGTCAGCATGGGAGTGGTTTCAGCGCAGTACTGCTGAGCTGAGCTGAGCGAGGCAGACAGCAGAGATCCACCTCCTCCGTTTTTATCTAAGTTCTGGCTGCCAGTAGCTCCTTTTTCCAAGAGTTACGCTGTTTTTAGTGCACTAACAACTCTGTTTTTGTTTTTAAAGTTGAGGACACAAAGATACTTCATAACTCCGCTGTTATGTGTTTAATAATAAGCGCTATTTTAGAAGATGAGCGGCTGCACCCGGTCCGACCCGGTCACATCGCATGCGGGGTCTGTGTTGGTGATTAAAATAAAGAGTAATCACGTTGATAACTAAGTTATCTCATCTGTGTCAGCGAGTCACTGCGTTTCACGGCGCGCGTGGCAGGAGCTCAACGCACACACACACACAAACACACACACGCGCGGCGCGGAGCTGCAGGTGGCAGCTCACTCCAGCAGCAGCCTGGGTTTGTTCTGACTCCCTCCTGCGTCTCAATGTGGGTGCCCTGACCATTGCGACATCCAGGGAAGATGCAGGAACGAGGCATAATTGATTAGCTAGCTAACGATGAACAAAATATCCATGCTATTGCTATCTGATGCTATCTGCGATTCGCGAGTGAACGGCTCCACCCATGCGAAGAACAATTTATACGGCTGGAGCAGCAGGGGGTGGGGCTATACTAATGAAGACCGCGTGACGAAACGCGGTCACGTTTAAACCACGCCTAAAAAATCCTGAAACAAACATGTCTTTATACACAGTTTCATCTATAACTCCAAAATTAATTGAGCTACAATTTTGAGACTTTTTACTCATTTACAAGATTACAATTATCACATTTATAATGTTTATTTAAGAAAATGTTGAAATTCACTTTACACGGTCTTTAACACTTTGTAAAGGGCTGTTTTTATTTTACCTGATTTTTATTTTTGTAGGTCTTATTGTTTCATCAGATCTTATGCATGTTACTGTTTTTTATTACCCATTTTATTTCACTTGTGTTTTTATTGTATTTTGTATGAGCAGTGTTTGAATGTGATTCTGTACAGCACTTTGGTGGTGTGTAATGTGCTTTATGAATAAAGTTGGATTCGAAATATTTAGCTTTTTCTGCCATTTTTGTCTCAATGAAAATTTATTGAGCTCACTTCACATCCTTTGATCTGTTTACAACCTTTTACTGCTCATTTTACTTTTTTTTCCCTGGTTCTGCCTTTTCAGCTTCTTTTGTGCTAATTTTAGCTTTCTTTAGCAACTTTCAACTAATTTCTAGTTGTTTTCTGTTATTTTTGTCCTCCTTTCAACTTATTTCAGCTATTTCTGCCTTCCCAGCAACTGTTTAGCTGTTTTTATGCTAATTTTATCTGTTTCAGCCAATTCCACAATTTTTGTGCTCATTTTAGCTTCTTTCAGCCTAATTCAGCAAATGTACTCTTTACACCATCGTCTACAAATTAAAAGAAAATTCTGCTTTTTCAGCTACTGTACTTTTCACTTTATTTTTTGAGTTTCTGCTTTTTTCAGCTAACTTTAGCTTTTTTGTGCAAATTTCTGCATCTTTCAACCTAATTCAGCAAACATGACCTTTCTTTCTTGTGCTACTCCCCCCCCCTCCCCCCAGCTAATTTCACTAATTTTTTAGTAATTTTAGCTTCTTCCTGCTTAAGGGAAGGGAGGTCTGAGATTGTCATCATCGTATGTTTCCATACAATGGTGAAGTTAGTTCTCTGCATTTAACCCATCACACCTGGGATAAACCCAGGTGGAGCAGTGGGCAGCTATATGAGCACCCGGGGAGCAATTAGGGATTAGGTGTCTTGCTCAGTGACACGACATGTGGGCATGCCTGGGAGTCAAACCTCAACTTTCTGGTCCCAAGCTAGCTGCCCTATCTACCGTTCACAATCTCGGCTCCTAGCTAGTTGTTCTGCTTTTTGCTAGCATTTGGCTACATCTGACTAAGCTAGCTTTATTTTGCTGATGTTTCGCTACTTTAGCTTTGAGCTAGCTTTGTACTGCTTTTGTGCTAGTTTTGCTACTTATTGCTCTTCTTGTTCTGCTTTTTGTCAGCCTTTTGATTCTTCTGCCTCTAAAATACATATATGGCGATTTTATTAGCGTTTTGTTAATGCTAGCACTAAGCTAGCTCTTTCATGCAGTTTTCATAATGTTTTGCTACTTTTGGCTTTAAGCTAGCATTTAGCTACTTCTGGCTTGTATCTAACATTTTCCTGCTTTTTGCTAGCATTTTAATTTTTTTAATTTTTTTATGTTAAATGAGTTGCAGAAACGCTAGTTAACAGTTTACTCATTCAACTGTTTTTAGCTAAATTTTCAGCTGTTCATATTCACCGATTGGTGACATTTCATTTACAGCTTAGTTGCAGCTTCTTCAGCAGCTTTCAGCAAAATCATTCAGTAATAAGCATTCACAATGTATTTTCGCAGAAAATGCAAATTTTTCCTAGTACAGGTAGTCCCCAACTTACGAGCGAGTTCCGTCCCTAGGGGGCGCTCGTATGTCAAAAATTCGTAAGTAGGATCACATAGTAAGAAAATAAAGAAAATTTTTTTTTTTAAATAAATGAATACATGTACAGTACTGGACAGTCACCAAGCACTTAGCCTATCCTAACACAGTTTTTAAAGATGAAGGAATAAGTTGAATTGTCTCCCTTTCACATAAAGGGAGCAAGCTCCCTATGGAGCCTGCAGGGAGGAGGGAGACAATTCAACTGACTCCTTCATCTTTAAAAACTGTGTTAGGATAGGCTAAGTGCTTGGTGACTGTACAGTACTGTACATTTATCTATTTATTAAAAATATACAGTATATACAGTATTTTTATTTTTTTATTGTTTTTTATTTATAAATAGATAAATGTACAGTACTGTACAGTCACCAAGCACTTAGCCTATCCTAACACAGTTAAGGAGTCAGTTGAATTGTCTCCCTCCTCCCTGCAGGCTCCATTCCCATAAAGGGAGCTAGCTCCCTTTATGTGAAAGGGAGACAATTCAACTCACTCCATCTTTAAAAACTGTGTTTGGATAGGCTAAGTGCTTGGTGACTGTACAGTACTGTACATGTATTCATTTATAAAAAAAGTAAAAAAATATATAATTTTTATTTTTATTTTTATGAGATGCATGCTCGTAAGTCCGGGACCTCGTAAGTAAGAGCGCTCGTAAGTCGGGGAATACCTGTATAGGCTTTTTGTCATGGGTTGTGATGAACTTTATACTAAACTATCATTGAGTTAAAATAACATTGGAGTCTGTCATCTCATACCTGACTGGCTTTGACTTGGACTTCTTGTCGGAGCTGATCTAATACATCTGAGGCCACCAACACATCTTCTCCCAGTCGCTCTGCACTCTCATCTAGTTGGCTCTTCTCAGCTCGGGCTGCTTGGAGTGCAACCTCTAGGACTATTTTCTCGTTCTGGAGGTACTGGATGTTGTCATCCTTGGTGCTGCCTTCTGCCTGCAGCTCAGCCAACTGGGCCTCCAGCTCCAGATATCGGGCCTCCAGCTGGTTGATGGACTGCTCTTTGGTGTGTAGGTTCTCCTGAGTTGCTGTCAAGTGGCGCATCAGCTCTAGATGTTCTTTCTGAAGAGCCTGCAGTTGTATGTCCTTTTGGGAAAGAGTCAACTTCACCTGAAAGAAACAAATAATGTCACAGGAAGTTTAACTGGAGTGCAGTTAAGTTTGCAGCACATTCCAGGAAGAAAACCAGTTCAGTTTGGTCTGAATACCTGCTCCAGTTCCCTCTCCAGAGTGCTGGCTGTGTTAGCCAATTTTATTAAGCGATCTCGCTCATCTTCAAACTCCTCCAGTTTATGCTGCAGATCCTCCTCCACCATGGACTTTGCATCTGAATCTGCTTGTAAGCAGCTTCTTGAGTCAGCATGTCTGTCTACATCAGACAGGAACAAGATGTTTATGTAGTTCACAGCCAGATGTTGTTAAAACATTTTTCCTCACAATGCTGGAAACCCATGATAATTAAAATTAAGTTTCACTTGCTTTGGCTTTTACAAACCTAACGACTGCAATAAGAAAATATACCTCAATGCTTTGCAGCTGTACAGCAATGCGCTCTTTTTCTTTGATGGAGCGGTGTTGGGTCTCAGTGAGTTGATGAGAAAGAGTCACATTTTCCAGCTTCAAATGTTCCACAACACCGATCTGACTCATCTGTCCAACCTTCAACAGAAAGAAAACCAAGTCACTTGTGATGCCTCCATGTGCTGCTTGTTCGGTGCAGAGCACTTGTATTCAAAGTGATAGAACAGACAGGACTGTTACCTGCATGTTAGACATTTCACTTTGCAGTCGAACTCTTGCCTCCTGGGCCACAACCAGTTGCTGCTGGTACCAGTGTCTGACCTGCTGGAGCGAGTCGATCTCAGCCTGAGAGGTCTTTAGTCGGCTCTGCAGGGTGCTGCGCTCCAGCTGCACCTGCTGAAGCTGACTCTGAAGGCCCCCCATCTGCTGACGCAACTCGTGAACTGCAAGAGAAAACCAAAGCATCCGGTTTATAAACACAGTCGCACACATATACACAGATATATACTCCATTATTTACCTGTGATGTCCCTCAAAGTGACAGAGTTTTGCTGCTCCTCCACTTTCACCATCAACCTGTTGTACTGGTCTTCAGAAACCTTCAGGTCATTGTTCAGAGAGGTCAAACTGGCATTCTTGCTCTCCAGACTGCTCTGGAGCTCCACCATGGCCTTTTCTAGCTGGCTGCAGGTCTGCCGCAGTGAGCCAACCTCTGTAGTGAGAGCACTTTGCTTCTCCTGGCTGGCGTGAGCCTCTTCTTTTTTAGCCTGCAGCTGAGCATTCACTGTAGCCAGCTGGGCCTGAAGCTCCGTCTTCTCCTTAAGAGACTAGAGGAACAGACAAGTGGTTACAGCATCTTACTTCCTACAGTGTCCAGTGCAATAGTCCTTCATGGGTGGTGTGAGCTAGCAACTACGGGATTGTCCATCTGTGGCTCTGACCTCTGTCATAATTCATTTAAACGACTTGTCAAAGAACACCAAGTGGTTCCACAACTCATTGAATCAAAACGTGTACCGGTACTTAAAAAATATTTTGCACACACTGCTTCTGTTTTTTTTAACTTAGTTTTGTCAATGATGGTATATTTAATTATTTTCTACCTGCACATGTATTTAACTTTTAAGATCCAGTATCAAATGCTTTATTATCCCATTGATTTCCAAAACTTTTTTGACAGAGGTGTTTTTTCACACTGAAGAACAGTTTTTATAGCACAACAGATTCTCCTAAAACATTGTTTGAAAGATGTTTCAATGTATTTTAATGACTTTTGGCCACAAGTGTAGCTATAGATGCAGAGTGAGAGGGAAATAAATAAAGTATTAGGATCTCTTAGTTTCATTACCTGACTGGCCTCAGATGACAAAGACTCCAACTGACCCTCGAGTCTCATTTTCTCTTTCAGCACCTGAAGCATCTCATCATGGCCCATCACTGAACTTTCCAAAGAGACACTGAATTTCAAAAATAGAAAATTAATTGACAAGTTCTGCATTAAATTATACAGTTTAACAAAATTCATAGGTGCCATGTCATTACTGAATTAATACCTTCTTGATACACCAGAAGTATTCCCAAGAGAGAAAAATACCTGGAGGAGAAACTGTCTCTGCGGCTTCGAGGTTCTGCTGTTCCTTCTCTCTCCTGTTCCATCTCCAGCAGGTGCTGCTCCTCACTTGCTGCCTGAAGGACCTCTTGTAAAGACGGGAACTGACCCATGGCCTCTGGGGCAATCTCTCTTCCCTCTACGGTGTATGGCCCTTGCTGCCTTTCCACAGCAGCTGAGAGCATCCTGTAGTTTCCCTTTGTGGATACGCTGCTGTAAGAAGAGCTGTCACTATCATTGCCATCATTCCCTGGCCTCACTCCTGAATCGCTGCCATCGAGTTCTGACACGTTGTCACTGACTTGGAGAGTAGCCTTCAGGTCTGTGCTGGACTCGGACATGGCGCTGACTTCTGACAGTGTGGACACAGAGCTAATGGTGGACTGAAAGGAGCCCCCAGTGTAATCTGCTGTCATGGCTCTACCTTCTCCACTTCCACCATCACTCTCTGGAGTCTTATAGTCGGCCAAAGAGTGAATTTTATTCGGACGAGGTGATCTAGACTTCTTCTCCTTGGAGGGTGGAATTCCCAGGCTTCCCAGTTTGGGGCCTCGTGGAACACTGGTCCTGAGGAAAGAATACTCCTTGGTCATGGCAAGAGTGTTAGCCCGGGGAAGGCCCTCAGGATGGAGCATGAGCTCGGGGTCTAAAGTACTGAATCGGCCATTTTTGGCAGTGGTGCGGTGAGACTGAAAAAAAGTGGCAAAACAAAACATGATTTCAGAAATTTAAATCATTTTTGTGTAATAGCTGAAATGTTAATACTCTGGGTCAGGGGTCCACAACCACAAACTGGTTTCATGCAAGACAATTTGACCAGCTGCAGGGATGTGAATGTGAGGCAAGCTCACACACATAACAAAACACAATAAGCTGCATCATATTTAATTATAATATCTATATATTTATAATTTTATATGTTGTAATTTCATTTATATTTCTATTTAGTGATTTATTTAATACAAACCTGATTCCAAAAAAGTTGGGACACTAAACAAATTGTAAATAAAAACTGAATGCAGTGATGTGGAGATGGCAAATGTCAATATTTTATTCGTAATAGAACATAGATGACAGATCAAAAGTTTAATCTGAGTAAATGTAACATTTTAAAGGAAAAATATGTTGATTCAAAATTTCAGTGTCAACAAATCCCAAAAAGTTGGGACAAGTAGCAATAAGTGGCTGGAAAAAGGAAATTGAGCATATAACGAACAGCTGGAAGACCAATTAACACTAATTAGGTCAATTGACAACATGATTGGTATAAAAAGAGCTTCTCAGAGTGTCAGTGTCTCTCAGAAGCCAAGATGGTAAGAGGATCACCAATTCCACCATTGTTGCACAGAAAGATAGTGCAGCAATACCAGAATGGTGTTACCCAGCGTAAAATAGCAAAGACTTTTAAGTTATCATCATCAACCGTGCATAACATCATCAAAAGATTCAGAGAATCTGGAACAATCGCTGTGCGTAAGGGTCAAGGCCGTAAAACTCTACTGGATGCTCGTGATCTCCGGGCCCTTAAACGTCACTGCACCTCAAACAGGAATGCCACTGTCAAGGAAATAACAGAATGGGCTCAGGAATACTTCCAGAAAGCATTGTCAGTGAACACAATCCACCGTGCCATCTGCCGTTGCCAGCTGAAACTCTACAGTGCAAAGAGGAAGCCATTTCTAAGCAAGCTCCACAAGCTCAGACGTTTGCACTGGGCCAGGGGTCATTTAAAATGGAGTGTGGCAAAATGGAAGACTGTTCTGTGGTCAGATGAGTCACGATTTGAAGTTCTTTATGGAACACTGGGACGCCATGTCATCCGGACCAGAGAGGACAAGGATAGCCCAAGTTGTTATCAACGCTCCGTTCAGAAGCCTGCATCACTGATGGTATGGGGTTGCATGAGCGCTTGTGGCATGGGCAGCTTGCATGTCTGGAAAGGCACCATTAATGCAGAGAACTATGTTCAGGTTCTAGAACAACATATGCTCCATCTAGACGTCATCTCTTTCAGGGAAGACCCTGCATTTTTCAACAAGATAATGCCAGACCACATTCTGCAGCAATCACAACATCATGGCTACGTAGGAGAAGGATCCGGTACTGAAATGTCCAGCCTGCAGTCCAGATCTTTCACCTATAGAGAACATTTGGTGCATCATAAAGAGGAAGGTGCAACAAAGAAGGCCCAAGACGATTGAACAGTTAGAGGCCTGTATTAGACATGAATGGGAGAGCATTCCTATTTCTAAACTTGAGAAACTGGTCTCCTCTGTCCCCAGACGTCTGTTGAGTGTTGTAAGAAGAAGGGGGGATGCCACACAGTGGTAAAAATGGACTTGTCCCAACTTTTTTGGGATTTGTTGACGCCATGAAATTTTGAAACAACATATTTTTCCCTTAAAATGATACATTCTCTCAGTTTAAACTTTTGATCTGTGATTTGTGTTCTATTCTGAATAAAATATTAGATGTTGGCACCTCCACATCATTGCATTCAGTTTTTATTCACAATTTGTTTAGTGTCCCAACTTTTTTGGAATCCGGTTTGTATAACTTCTTATCAATGCTGTTAGCCACTAAATATGATTCTCTCAGTGCAGACATTTAATTAAGTGACAGCCTTCAATAATTGTTGCTGATCTTTGTATTTAATTTTTCTCTTTCAAAAAACAACCAAGTCTTTTAATGAAGGGGTTCAGTCTCCAGCAGCTCTGAAGGTTTCAGGGCTTCGATGGATAATAATAATAATAATAATAATAATAATAATAATAATAATGAATTCAATTTATAACGCACTTTTCATTAGTGAAAATCTCAAAGCGCTACACACATTGAATGCTACACACATTCATACACCGGTAGCGGCAGACTACCATGCAAGGTGCTTTCTAGACCTACCGGGAGCAACTCGGGGTTAAGTGTCTTGCCCAAGGACACAACGACACATGGTGTGGGGAACCGGGATTCGAACCGCCAACCTTCTGATCGGGGGACGACTGCCATTACCACTACACCACGGCCGCCCGCACGGATAGCGGGTTGCCACGTCACACAGAGCTTGCTCAGAGTGTGACTCACCAGGTTGTTGTGACGAACCTGTAGGACTCGTAGCGTTTTCTTTAAAAGCAGCTTTTATTTTGGTGACAGTTGAGAGCCTTCTGCCTTCTCTTCATCAGCCTGTTCCTTTTTAAAGACCGTGTAAAGTGAATTTCAACATTTTCTTCAATAAACATTATAAATGTCGTAATTGTAATCTTGTAAATGAGTAAAAAGTCTCAAAATTGTAGCTCAATTAATTTTGGAGTTATAGATCAAACTGTGTATAAACACATTTCTCTTTCAGGATTTTTTAGGCGTGGTTTAAATGTGACCGCGTTTCGTCACGCGGTCACAAGCCCCACCCCCTGCAGCTCCAGCCGTTATAAATGCGTTCTTCGGTGGAGCCGTTCACTCGCTACCGACCGTCTCCCTCCAGTACTGGCGTGCTGCTGGAGCGACCACATGCCACCTGCACCTCCGCCCCCCCCCCCGCGCGCGCGTGTGTGGCGATCAGACCCCGCATGCATGTGACCGGGTCGCGCGCGCGCGTGTGTGTGTGAGAGGCGATCAGACCCCGCATGCGATGTGACCGGGTCGCGCGCGCGCGTGTGTGTGTGTGTGAGAGGCGATCAGACCCCGCATGCGATGTGACCGGGTCGGACCGCGAGTCCGCTCATCTTCTAAAATAGCGCTGATTATAACAGCGGAGTTATGTGTCCTCAACTTTAAAAACATAACCAGAGTTGTTAGTGCACTAAAAACAGCGTAACTCTTGGAAAAAGGAGCTGATGGAAGCCAGAACTCAGATAAAAACGGAGCAGGTGGATCTCTGCTTCCCCCGTATGCCTCCCCACACAGCTCAGCTCTGAAGGGGGCTGGACACGGCGCAGTACTGCGCTGAAACCACGCCCACGCACTGACACGCCCCTAGCGTTCCAGGGCAAGTCAAAATCATGTTTTTTCATGATTTTTGACACTTAATTTTATAAGGAAAACAATGTTTTTAATCAGTCAGATTTATATGGGTGATTAATAACACATATTTATGCCATGTGACAAACTAAAAACACAAATTTAATTTCACTTTACACGGTCTTTAAAGGAGCTCTCCAGCTACGTTTGTTTTTTTACTCATTTTTGCTCAAATTAGTTTGAGAACTTAGTGGTGAATGGAAAAAAAGACCGACCAAGTCAAGCAAGCACTGATTTACAAAATAAAATACCATGCAGACTAACTAGGGGGGAGGGGGTGCGGATTGAAATAAAATTATTTTTTTCTTTTTTCCACGGCCCGGTGGTTGAGGAGCCCAGCTTTAGATCAAATATTCCAGTAAAATGACATTAGCCTACATGAGCAATGATTTTATCAACAGTAGCTTTCAGCAAAAGCCCCAACTGGGGCTGGGTGAGCAGATTTCAAAAGGAAACAAAAGACGTGATATTATGCAAAATTTGAAAATGTTTAACTACTAAAGCCATCCATAAGTTGTCACCAGCTGCACTCACTCACCCTCTCCTTGTGTCTCTGCACCCTGTACTGTTTGAGTTGCTCCTCCAGACGCCGGCGAGCCTCCAGGCGAATCTTTTCTTCATTTTCCATCTCCATTGACGGCTTCTGGTTGGCTGTAGGGAGAGGATTTTAGTAACACAGAACAATGGCTCTCATTAAAGCATTTAGACACTTAATTATGTTAGTCATTCTGCATCGTTGATGGAAATTCTCTGTGACTATTATGAGAATACTACAGTATACTGTATTTCAAAACGCACAATAGCAACAGTGTCTAACTGTAAAATGGGTCATTTTAAAACATAAAAATATTTTACTAACACAGGGATTAGTTCAAAAGCAATCACCACTCCATGCAAATGTTCAAATTAAACACACATTTTATTAATCAAGCAATCAAACTGGCCAGGGGAGTTTTAGAAAGGTTGTAGACATACAACTAAAACAGGGTCCCACTGAATCCTTTTGTCCAGATAATATGGACAAAAGTTAGAAAAAGGTAAGAAAACAAGGCAAAACATTCCACAGCAGTTTAAATACAAAGGGATACAGAAGGGGCATTCACTTCACAGAAGTTTATGCTTACACAGTTCAGTCTCCTGCATAGGCATACTGAGCCTGAGCGACTGCAAAGCATCGCTCTTGTGAACCGTGACCTCAGCACTAGCCTCCTCAGACTTCTCTAGTACCACGGGTGGATAAGCAGCCACACCTGGTGAGGACTCTTGGGTCTGAGAGTTGATGGGGGAGCTGGTGCTCTGGGGAGGAACCGTCAGAGATGGTGGTCCATTTATAAGGGTGTCCCCTGCAGTACTGAATCCATCTGCTAGTCCTTTTCCATTTGGCATCACATCTGATGTGAGAGGACCTGAAAGAGAAGAAGGTGAAATTTGGATTAAAACCCTGCAGTGTGAATCTGGCTCTAAAAATGTGAAAACTAGCAATAATTTCCAATGAGTGTACCAGACTTGATGTAACCAACTCGATAAACTGGCTCAACAACATTGTCAAAGAACAGCATGAGAGGAAAAGGCAGCTGGTAACATTCATGTTGCATCTGGCCATCTGCCCTTCAACTGCATTTAACTCAACTACTAACAACAGCTGTGTTTTAGATCACTTTAGCTTTTTTGTATTTAAAGCAGATTTGTGTATTTAAAAATATGTTGTATAAATGTTTCCCTTACAGAGGGCAGTAGTCAGTGAGATGTTAGTAAAATGTAATTTAAGCAATGTTCACAATTAACAATGGTTTCAAAGATCTGCCAAATGCCACCATGTTTACCATAACCCATATGTAAATAAAACAGGGAATATAAATCATTCATAAGTACAATAACATTACAGCATTACATGTAAATAAAACATTTACTTTGCAAAAAAAAAAAAAAACTTATATGCCTCAATATGCATATGTTGCAGTTGGTTAGGTGCAGTGAGATCTTCTCCAGGTTGCTTTCTGTGACACGCTGCCATGAAACTGAACAGAATAGTTTGCTTCTTTTGGCTGCTCTCTTCTTCAGGGGTCACCACAGCGAACTGACTCGCATGAAGACTTGGTGATTGTTTTTATGCCCAGTGCCATTCCTGACACAACCAGAGACCACCGAGCTACCACAGCCCTCTGTGTGGAGCAAAGAGCTGATATCTAGGGAGCCCAGGGGAGCAGATGGTGGCCTTGCTCAAGGGCCCAGAGTGGGACAAATAAGGGTGGAGTCAGGTGTGGGTGCTTCACCTTTCCCACCCAATTTTTGGTCAGTTAAATGTTGTCAGTCAGATGTTATTAGTTCAGGGTATCGAACCAGCACCCTTCTGGTCTCAAGCTCACCTTCTCTAATCTCTGCTCCCCCAATCAAACTAAAGTGAATAAACTCAACATACATATTTATTAGATAAGGCAAGGTTTATAAGTTAAATTATAGCAATGCCATTGCGTTTAATTTTGATATAGAAAGTGGATTTTTTTCTTTCTCTTCAAATTTAGCCATTATGAGGATTTTTGCTAGAGTTCAAAAGTATTTCCAGACAAATTTAAGGAATGTCTATAAGAATCACTACAGCTCAAGCAAAATAAATAAATAACTAGTATGGATCCTTTTAAACTTTTAAAACTCAGATTGTTGAGACTTTTAAATCTTTGCTCAAGACTCATCTGTTTTTCGGTACTTGGCATTTAATCCTCGCAGAGTCTGAGAACAAATTTTGAGAAGTTTTTATTGTTGTTGTGTTAACTTTATTATGTTTTAGTGGCAAGATGCACTTTACTCTTTTACTTTTATTTTTATCTGTTTTAACTGTAAAGCACTTTGGTCAGCTTCGGTTGTTTTTATGTGCTATATAAATAAAATTGACATTGACATTGAAAATGTTCAATCAATGAGCAGATCAGATGTGTGTGAGAGAAAGTACACTTCTTTTAAGTTTAGGAAAAATATATCAGTCTAATCTTTTCAACTTTAACTTAAAACATATTAACAAAAAGACATAAATGACTATCAATGACTCAATGACTATCGTCCAGTAGCACTCACCCCGATCCTGATGAAGTGCTTCGAACGAATAGTCATGAAAAGCATCACATCTATCCTCCCTGCCTCCCTTCCAATTTGCATATCGGCCTAATCGCTCAACCGACGATGCCATCTCCTCTGCCCTCCACACAGCTCTCACACATCTGGACACGAAAGACTCTTATGTTAGAATGCTGTTCATCGACTTCAGCTCGGCATTCAACACCATCATCCCCCAACAGCTCATCCTTAAACTGGACAGTCTGGGGCTGAACACCTCAATGTGTAACTGGCTGCTAGACTTCCTGACCGGGAGACCACAGGCAGTACGGGTCGGGAATAACACATCCAGCACCATCACATTGAATACAGGAGCCCCACAAGGATGTGTGCTGAGCCCCCTTCTATTCACCCTGCTAACACACGACTGCACACCATCATACAGCTCCAACCACTTCATCAAGTTTGCGGACGACACAACAGTGGTGGGTCTCATCAGCAACAACGATGAGACGGACTACAGGAACGAGGTGAGCCGCCTGGCCTTGTGGTGCGGACACAACAATCTCACTCTCAACGTGGAGAAGACAAAGGAGATTGTTGTGGACTTCAGGAAGAGGGATGCACAACATGCCCCTCTGACCATCAACAGCACCACAGTGGAGAGAGTGGACAGCACCAAGTTCCTGGGAGTGCACGTCTCAAGGACCTGTCCTGGAGCAGGAACACTGCATCACTGGCCAAGAAGGCTCACCAGCGCCTCTACTTTCTCCGCAAGCTGAAAAGGGCTGGAGCTCCAACCCCCATCATGTGCACCTTCTACAGGGTGCCATAGAAAGTGTCCTGACCAGCTGCATCACGGTGTGGTTTGGTGCATGTACTGCATCCTGCCGCAAGAGCCTCCAGCGCATCGTGAGAGCAGCTGAGAAGATTGTCGGCACCTCCTTCCCCTCACTACAGGACTTACACAGCAACCGCCTCACTGGAAAAGCCCTCTGCATGGCAGGTGATCCCACACACCCACTACACAGCTGCTTCAGCCTGCTGCCATCAGGGAGGAGACTGAGGAGTCTCCAGGCTCGAACCAGCAGACTAAAAGACAGCTCTGTTCATCAGGCAGTCAGGATGCTTAACTCTCTACCTGCTCTGCCCCCCCTCCCACTTCTACTGCCTTAACACAAAAAACTTTCACACATTACCACACAACACAAAGATTTTAACACTGGACTCTGTGTCATCAAAACGGGTTATTCACTCAACTCACGGTCATGTGCTCATTCAGTTTGCACTACTTCTCATATTTGCACTAATGTTTGTATTACATTACTGCCTATAGTCATACTACTGTTTACATTCACTGTTTACATTTATTACTACTGTTTACATTTATTACTACTGTTTACATTTACTACTACTGTTTACATTACACTACTGCTGATATATATATATATTTTTTACTAGCCTTATTGCATATGCCACTTTACCTCTATACCAATATCAACTACCTCATACATATAATGATAAACTTCATATGCTGCTTTGTCACTCTATTACAAATGTCAATGCCAGAACTTTTATTTTATTTTATAGATATACTTTTTACACTTTTATACTACTATGCAAAAAAACTTAGGACAGTATTACACTTTTTATTATTTCATTTTATGCTTAAGTTTATTAAATGTTTAGTGTTTTAGTGTTGGTGTAGCCTGGTTAAAACCACACCCTGTCCTTCACTTCGCTTCTGTGCAGTGAAGGGAAATGAGAATTGAGCGGAGCTGTGCAGGAAGGCGAGGGCCAGGCTAGTGTTGGTGTAACTTTTCATACTTTCATACTACTACTATGCAAAAACTACTATGCAAAAACTCAGGACAGTATTACACTTTTATTATTTCATTATTATTTCATTTTATGCTTATGTTTATTAAATGTTTCAGTGTTTAAATGGTTACTGTTGCACTGAGGGTCAGAGAAATGCAATTTCAATCCTGTGTATGTCCTGTACATATTGCAGTTTTGACAATAGAGTTGACTTTGACTAAAAGAGAAGACAAAGTTAAGAAATGGCTACAATGTTTAAACATCAGCACCCCAAAACAACAGTACTTAACATTAGACAAAAACTCAAAACTACAGTGACTTTTTTTTAACACAAAAGGAATAAATTCACACTGAGGCGGCCTTGTACACACGTAGCCGGATATCAGTAAAACCGAACAGTTTATCATGCGGTTTGGCCTTTCATCCACACGTGAACTCCGGTTGATGTAACTATAAACGAATAATTAAAAAAAACTCCGACCAAAGTGGAGATTTGAGAATTCTCCGCGTTCGAGTCGCGTGTGGACCTTCAGAACCGGAGGTTTTTGCTCCAGCTGGAGCGGCGCTGACGTGACATACTGCTCGGAGAAAAAAGCGCTAAAAATGTCAACATACCTGCTCTGACATGATTCCCACTCTGACATTTTCCTGCGTTTTATTAACTTTGTACTCCAACACGGTATTTAATAGTAGTTCAACCTCGCGGTCTGTCCACACAAATGAAAAAAAGAAAGAAGTAATAACAGGAAGTCGTCGTTGCTTTGAAGAGTTGTGACGGCACTACACTGCCACCTATGGGTTCAGCATATTCATTACAACGCTCTATGGTGAAAAAAACGGGGAAATGTAGACGAAAATTTTAAACATCTGAACATGTATGTACGGAGATGTTTTTTTGTGCAGATATTCGTTTTTCAAACACCAGGCTACGTGTGTACAGGGCCTGAAGCTTAAAGAGTTTATCCACCTTATTCCTAGCCCCCATGATGCCTTGCGCAAATTATGGGAACGACTTCCGCCGGAAGTGAGAGCAGCAGTTAAAGCCCAGTCTACTGGCTGTATTTTTCACGTTTTTTTTTTTGTTTTGTTTATTTCTAATTAATTGCAATGGTTACTTCGTGTTGGGTCAGTGGGTGTTCCTGTCGGGTAGACGTTTGTTCAAAGCGCAGTTTTCACTTCATCCCAAAAATAAGTAAACGTGAAGGATTTATATCGGACGAGCTGACAGCTGCCCCTTCTCTGTCTGATCTGCTCTCGAAGACGTCGTGTTCAGATCACGTTTTCTCCGGTAAACAAAATATTCTACATAAATCATTTTGTGAAACAATTTCAGAACAATGTGAGAGTATAATTTTCTCTGTGTTGGAGCTGTTGTTGTTTTTTTCTTCATGATTTAGCAGTAGCACCGTCTACTAGCTGTGGTTAGCTTAGCATGTAGCGTTAGCATCTGTTAAAGTATTTACTAAACAAATCTGTGGATAAATAATATAACTACATGTGTGTGTAATACATTTGCTGTACATACATATACTGTGTGTATGTGTATACTGTATGCACACTGTATATACAGTATATACATACATACTGCACATACATACTGTATTGTTTGTACTGTTTTGATTGTAGGTCCCTGTTACTCTCATGTGAATAAAGTAGTAGCAAACTTGGTCTTATTTTAGACTTTGTGATGCAAACATGACAGTTTATTCTTTTTTTTTTAAGGGTACAGACGAGTGAATGTGAGGATGTCACCTTTCTCACCCGATTCTCTTCTTAAATGTCCACAGGTGTCTTCCTCTTGTCTCATTAGTGATCAGTATTTAGCCTCTGTGACTTCACATGAAGAGGCAGTTGGGTTCCTGACTTCACAGGAGAAGGAGCTGGGTTGCTGCAGAGGAAAGTCCTTGCACATGACGTTAATTGAGCATTGTCCTCCCATGGTGTCATGATCTGCTGGTCTGCTTTGAGCTTTGTCTGCACCAAGGGTCCCCTTTGGGGGCCTGGTAAGTAATTGCTGTTCCTTCAGTGATTTATCCTGTGTGATGTTTGTGCAGTTCACTAATTGTCATTTTTGTCTTTCTGAGCCATCTGGTCATCATGCTTGTGGGTTCCTCCGTCGGCGCCGGCCGGTCCAGGTCCAGATTCCAGCTAAAACCGGCCCTGGCGTCCAGCTCGTCCAGCTCCTGCGCGGATCGTGACAGTGAAGGGCCAAGTTCCATCGTCTTGGATTCCGGAGGGGTTGGCTGCTTGCTCCGGTCGTCCAGTGGTCGTCCAGTGGTCCCACATGATTAGGAATCTGTTCCAGTTTGTTTAAAATCAGAAACTGCCCATCATTTCTTGTTGAAGAGTGTATTTGACCTGGTATTTATTCTGGTATTTATTCTGCAGCCAATCATTTTCATTAAAAGACATCAAATCACCCACAGTTCTCATATTGTATTCAGTTTCAAATGTTTTTAGTTTAGAATAGCTTTTATTCTGAACTTTATCAATCTCCTCCCGGAGGAGGAACCATACAGCAACATGCATGTTTTAAAGTTTTGTACTTGTCAAAAAACTAAACTGGTAAGTTGCCAAAAAAACAATTGCATCTAGTTTTTTTATTTGCAGTAGAACTTCTCATTAGACATTAAACAACGTATCTTATTGAAATAAAGAAGGTGAAACACAGCAACACCAAATGTACTTCAAACGCAGATTTATTTAAAGAAATTATATTTTCACTCATTTGTTGCTGTGGTACATTTCTGGACAAACTAGAGCGTCATCCATCCATCCCTGTCATCCATCCATCCCTGGAACTCACCTTATGCAGAAATATAACAGAAAGGAGGAAAGTAAAAGTACAGTATACAAACGTTAGGGTTCATTTATGAACACACACAAACACATCTATATCCATCCATCCATCCATCCATCCATCCATCCATCCAGATAGATAGATAGATATATCTATATATATATATATATATATCTATATCTATATCTATA
>JBBPBX010034836.1:6185-18247 GCA_038048925.1 Garcialebias charrua
TGTGACCAGATTGGATCAATTTATTGATAAACAAAATATTTTAAGTAGCAGTCAGTATGGGTTTAGAGAAAAAAACTCTACGTCAATGGCTCTCATGGATTTAATGGAACAAATAACTAATGCTGTCGATCATAAACAGTACTGTGTTAGTGTTTTTGTTGATCTAAAAAAAGCATTTGATACCATTGACCACACCATTCTCCTTGAAAAACTAAATAAATATGGTATTAGAGGACCAGCATTACAGTGGGTATCTAGCTATTTGAAGGACAGGAAACAGTTTGTGCAAATAAATGATGTTAGATCTGACCTCCGTGATATCACTTGTGGAGTTCCTCAGGGTTCTGTGCTTGGACCAAAGTTATTTATTTTATATGTGAATGACTTGGTAAATGTGTCAGGACTACTTAAATGTGTTCTTTTTGCCGATGACACCACATTTTTCTGTTCGGGTAATGACATAAAACAGATTTTGGATATGATGAAAACAGAATTTATAAAAATACAAACTTGGTTTAAATTAAACAAATTATCTTTGAATTTAGATAAAACTAATTACATGGCTCGGGTGGCTCGGGCATCTGGTTAGGATGCCTCCTGGACGCCTCCCTGGTGAGGTGTTCCGGGCATGTCCCACCGGGAGGAGACCCAGAGGAAGACCCAGGACACGCTGGAGGGACTATGTTTCTCGGCTGGCCTGGGAACGCCTTGGGATTCCCCCAGAGGAGCTGCTCCAAGTGGCTGGGGAGAGGGAAGTCTGGGCCTCCCTACTTAGGCTGCTACCCCCGCGACCCGACCCCGGATAAGCGGAAGAAAATGGATGGATGGATGGATGGATGGATGGATGGATAATTACATGATATTCAGTAACAAAAAGAGAATTGTTGATGACGATCCATTTGAAATTGAAGATGTTGTGATCTGTAAAGTGAGTGAAGTGAAGTTTCTGGGTGTTATCATTGATGACAAACTGACGTGGAAACATCATGTAAATTCCATTAAAAAAAAATAGCTAGATCAATTGCAGTACTGTATAAAGTCAGGGATTTTTTAATTGATAAAGCTTTACATATGTTGTATAACACAATCATTGCTCCACATTTAATCTATTGTATTGAGGTTTGGGGAAAAGCGTGCAAAACTATTACAAAGCCTGTTTTTATTTTACAAAAGAGAGCTGTAAGAGTAATCACCAGAAAACATTTCAGTCACCCATCAAACACTTTGTTTCTTCAGCTAAACTTATTGAAATTCCAGGAATTGGTAGAATATAGTATTTTATCAGTTATGTATAGGGCTCATAATAACACATTACCTTTAAATATCCAAAGAAATTTTATAAAAAGACAAAGTTATTACAATCTCAAAGGGACAGAGATATTCATCAAACCACAATTCAGAACCAGCTTAAAGGGACGGTCTACCTCAATTCAGGGAGTTCGATTGTGGAATGCTCTGGAGAGTGATGTTAAAAATGAAAAATCAATGTATACATTTAAGAAAAAGGTAAAAAAAGACTTGCTCAAAAACTATATATGATGTAACCTTGCGTGTTTGTGTATTACACCTATGTTGTACTTATGATGTAGCTTAGTGCGTTTGTGTATCACAGTTAGAAAAATTAAGTAGAATTATTCATTTTGTGAACATCTTGATGTTGTGCCATCTTTTAATTTGTGTATTACAGTTAGAAAAATTAAGTAGAATTATTCATTTTATGATCTAGTTTGTGTATTACAGTTAGGAAAATTAAGTAGAAAAAAAATTAAGTGTGATGTATTTTGTGTATTAGTTAGAAAAATTGTGTATTAGTTAGAAAAATTAAGTAGAATTATTCATTTTGTGATGTAGTTTGTGTATCACAGTTAGAAAAAGTAAGTAGAATTATGGGTGATGTAGTTTGTGTATTACAGTTAGAAAAATTAAGTAGAATTATTCATTTTGTGATCTAGTTTGTGTATTACAGTTAGGAAAATTAAGTAGAATTATTCATTTTGTGATGTAGTTTGTGTATTACAGTTAGAAAAATAAGTAGAATTATTCATTCTGTGATGTTGCTTGAAGGTTATCATTGGTTGAACAAACTGTGAAATAAGGGGCAGATATAATAAGATTTCATCTTCTTTCTGCTCCCTTCATTTTATCCTACTTGTATTCTTGTATCTGATGAAACTGTCTTGTATTGTTCTTTTAAAATGAATGAATAAACTTCAAATCAAATCAAACATAATTTCAAAATTTGTGCAAGTCTGCACAAAACTTCTGAAGTGTGATTTGTAAACCATCTAAATTTTATAATTTAAAAGCGCTCCAGTCGATGTGTCTCATTTGTCCTCTTCAACCTGTTAAAAAGTCAAATTACATTAAGTTTGTTGTACAGGTATAACTTGTCTATATAAGTTTTAGTATAATATGATTAAAAAAAAAACAGTTACCGTATTTTCCGGACTAAAAGTCGCAGCTTTTTATCATTTTTTCATGGCCTGCGACCTATAGTCAGGTGCGACCTATATATGGCTTTTTATAAAATAAGCTGATTTGTAATCACTTAACAAAAATTAAACTGAGACACACTCTTACAATAATGTCAGCTAACAAATATATATTTTTAGGTCAAGAAAGTTCATTCTCAATAGTCCAGGTATCAAATCCGCTCATTCTCACTCAGTTCATCTGGACAGTTTCTTTTTAGTAGAAACGTTTCACCCTCACTCCAGAGGGCTTCGTCAGTCAGAGTAAACTCTGACTGACTCTGACTGACGAAGCCCTCTGGAGTGAGGGTGAAACGTTTCTACTAAAAAGAAATTGTCCAGATGAACTGATTGAGAATGAGCGGATTTGATACCTGGACTATTGAGAATGAACTTTCTTGTCTTGAACCACTTTGGACATGTCTGCCTGCCTGGGAGGAGTCGACGAGGGACAAGCCCCCAGAAACCATCTTGGCTACAGCAAACTGGTTGGTCCACTTAAGTTGTTTACTTGGTGGGGTAGCTTCAGTTTGCTTTGGACTACTCTGACTGACGAAGCCCTCTGGAGTGAGGGTGAAACGTTTCTACTAAAAAGAAACTGTCCAGATGAACTGAGTGAGAATGAGCGGATATATTTTTAGGTGTTTATCCTGCTAAAATTATTTATTTATTAAAGAAAAGTTAAGCTCAGACACATATTTGCTATAATTTTTTATCAAACAATTAATTGTTTTTAAGTGTTAATCTTCTTAAAAGCCTTGCTGTGTGCTCCTGTGGAGACATTTGCAGCAGAGCTAAACACGGTCCACATTTTGACGTAGGTGCGACCTATATATGGATTTTTCCAAGTCTTTGGCAATAATTGGACAGTGCGACCTATACTCGGGTGCGACCCATAGTCCGAAAAATACGGTACATTTGAGATGCAGCTGCATCAGAACTTCTCCCACTTGGTTTTTGTTTCATGTTGGAGTTGTAGCACAGGTTTATCCCTAAAAAGCTATGTGAAGTAATAATGTACGTTTGGTTTAGCATATTATCTGCTCCCCCGGGCACCCTAGATATCAGCTCTCTGCTCCACACAGAGGGCTGTGGTAGCTCGGTGGTCTGTGGTTGTGTCAGGAAGGACATCCGGCGTAAAAACAATTGCCAAATCTTCATGCGACTAGCTCGCTGTGGCGACCCCTGACAAAGGGAGAAGCCGAAAGAAGAAGAAGAAGAAGGTTTAGCGTATTAAAAATAAACCTAACCCCTCACCTTCCACTGAGCTGTTTGCTCATAAATCCTTTGTGATATAGCAGGAGATTGAGAGGGAAATCTTTGCAGCCTTTGGGGAAGCCTGGAAGTTTGTTGTAGAGCTCGCTTGTCAACTGCTTCGCTTTCATCTTCCACACATTCTGTTGTATTTCCAAAATATTGTACCACAAATTTATTTTACACTTCTTTCAAACAACCGTGCTCTTGTTAAGCTCTGTCTTCCCCTGGAACACTGTAGGATCTGAAGTTACTTTTAAAGACGGACGGTCATGTTGAATCGTGCTGTCCCCCTCTTCCATGCTGCAGGCTCCATTCAGATAAAGGGAGCTGGATAACTACCTTGCTGTATGGTGGCCTACACGGCCAAAATTCTTCTGCAGCTGAGCGGACACGTAATGCGATATGCAGTACACTCGGGAGTAGGAGTGGGAAAAAAATTAAACACATTTTAAAATCAATTTATGGGCTTTTAGAATCTATTCAGAATCGCCAGGACTAGGAATTTAGATTCTTTTAAAAAATCTTTTTTTTTCTGCACCCCTACTCATATGTGAACACTGATGCCAGGAACTCGCACGTGATCCATTTGCACCAGCTGCATCAGCAAATGGTCTGACAAGTAAAGCAAAAGAGCAACTCCTGGACTTATCCTGTAATCAAATGTTAAAGGCAAGATTTAAGCATGTTAGTCATGTAAACTTTTGGGCTGCCCCATCACACGAGTACCCCAAACTCACTGCTGAGGTCCTGCAAATACTGATGCCCTTTCCTACCACATATCTTTGTGAATCATCTTTTTCCACTTTGACTACAATGAAAAATAAGTTCAGGTCTCGTTTACAAAAAGAAGATGATGCCATAGGCTTAGACTACCGGAGGACAAACTGACCTCATTTCTTAAGGGCGAGGCATAGCTGTGCGTTTTGACGAGCGCCGCGCCACGCCGTGTGAGAGCCGCGGCACGTGAATGCGCCAAGCTCAAATTTTACGACCGCTCACGCGCGCGCGTTGTCTCACAATAAACTGCCCGGTGGCTGACTGTTTTGTATGAGACACAAATGTATTAAATATCCCTTCTTCATCGCTGAACTTGGCTTTTCTTTTGTTTTTTTGCCAAAAGGCAGTGATCTCTTCCTCCTCCATTGACGGCATGACTGAAATGATGAGAAATTAACAAATTTGTCACGAGTGAATTAAAGTCAGGTCCAACGTGGCTGCGGGAGGTTCTGGAGATTTCCTGGTGTGCTGGTCTGATGTGTGGGCTGCAGGACCAGCGCTCCCTGTTTTAATTTAATTTTTTAGAACTTTTTATTAACATATAAACACAGAACACCGTTGCGGCTGGAGCTGCCAGCTCTCGCCCCCCCGACCTGTCAATCAATTCAGTAGGTGTGTTCGCAAATGACCAATCAGCGACCTCAATTTGTCCCGTAACTAAACGCTCCTTGTCTGGAGCTTCGCTGCAGTTGCTCAAATGACGTCAAGAATTTGGTGGGAGAACGCGAGAATGTACGCGAGAATGTATGCTGGGGTGTGGGGCTGAACTCTCTGCGTAAAGTACGCGCGTACGGACACGCGTACGGGCGTACACAGTGCTGTACTGGGGGCTTAACTGTGTGCATGTATATGCAGGGTATTTTTTTTTATTATCAGGGTCATTCTTCACAGCCAAGAAGAAAGAGTTTGATAGGAAATTTTTTGCCTCCAATTCTTACATGTGTCCAGTTTCATTACATTTTTGTCCATCTGAACAGGTCTCGATGTTGTGAGTCGGTGGGAGAAATACTTCGAAGACCTCCTCAATCCTACTGGCACGTCTTCCACTGAGGAAGCAGAGCCTGGGGACCTTGGGTCGGGCTCTCCAATCTCTGGTGCTGAGGTCACCGAGGTGGTTAAAAAGCTCCGCGGTGGCAGGGCTCCGGGGGTGGATGAGATTCGCCCGGAGTTCCTTAGGGCTCTGGATGTTGTGGGGTTGTGTTGGCTTACGCGACTCTGCAATATCGCGTGGACATCGGGGGCAGTTCCCTTGGATTGGCAGACTGGGGTGGTGGTTCCCCTATTCAAAAAGGGGGACCGTAGGGTGTGTTCCAACTATAGGGGGATCACACTCTTAAGCCTCCCTGGTAAGGTCTATTCAGGGGTTCTGGAGAGGAGGGTCCATCGGATAGTCGAACCTCGGATTCAGGAGGAGCAATGTGGTTTTCGTCCTGGTCGTGGAACACTGGACCAGCTCTACACCCTCAGCAGGGTCCTGGAGGGTGCGTGGGAGTTTGCCCAACCAGTTTACATGTGCTTTGTGGACTTGGAGAAGGCATTCGACCGCGTCCCTCGGGGGGTTCTGTGGGGGGTACTCCGGGAGTATGGGGTACCAGGCCCTTTGATAAGGGCTGTTAGGTCCCTGTACGACCGGTGTCAGAGCTTGGTCCGCATTGCCGGCAGTAAGTCAGGCTCGTTTCCAGTGAGAGTTGGACTCCGCCAAGGTTGCCCTTTGTCACCGATTCTGTTCATAACTTTTATGGACAGAATTTCTAGGCGCAGCCAAGGTGTTGAGAGGATCCGTTTTGGTGACCTTAGAATCGCTTCTCTGTTTTTTGCAGATGATGTGGTCCTATTGGCTTCATCAGTTCGTGATTTACAACTTTCACTGGAGCGGTTTGCAGCCGAGTGTGATGCGGCCGGGATGAGGATCAGTTCCTCCAAATCCGAGGCCATGGTCTTGAGCCGGAAAAGGGTAGCATGCCCTCTCCGGGTCGGGGAGGAGGTCCTGCCCCAAGTGGAGGAGTTTAAGTATCTCGGGGTCTTGTTCACGAATGAGGGAAAACTGGAGCGTGAGATCGATAGGCGGATAGGTGCAGCGTCCGCAGTGAAGCGGGCGCTGTACCGGTCTGTCGTGGTGAAGAGAGAGCTGAGTCAAAAGGCAAAGCTCTCAATTTACCGATCGATCTACGTTCCCACCCTCATCTATGGTCATGAGCTTTGGGTTGTGACCGAAAGAACAAGATCTCGGATACAAGCGGCTGAAATGAGTTTTCTCCGCAGGGTGTCTGGACTCTCCCTTAGAGATAGGGTGAGAAGCTCAGTCATCCGGGAGGGACTCGGAGTAGAGCCGCTGCTTCTCCACATCGAGAGGAGCCAGTTGAGGTGGCTCGGGCATCTGGTTAGGATGCCTCCTGGACGCCTCCCTGGTGAGGTGTTCCGGGCATGTCCCACCGGGAGGAGACCCAGAGGAAGACCCAGGACACGCTGGAGGGACTATGTTTCTCGGCTGGCCTGGGAACGCCTTGGGATTCCCCCAGAGGAGCTGCTCCAAGTGGCTGGGGAGAGGGAAGTCTGGGCCTCCCTACTTAGGCTGCTACCCCCGCGACCCAACCCCCAATGAGCGGAAGAAAATGGATGGATGGATGGATGGATGAACACGTCTCACTTGTAAATGAGTCTTCGAGGCTCAATGTGATTTATCTGTCTACTTGTAAATAAAGGTTGAATTGAATTGAAATTCAAAATCTCACTTCTAACCTACAAAGCTCTCAACAACCTAACTCCATCTTACATTACAGATCTTATTGTTCCATATTTTCTTAACAGAGCACTTTGCTCTCAGACTGCAGGTTTACTCGCAGTTCCTAGAATTTACAAAACAACAATGGAAGGCAGATCTTTCAGTTATCAGGCTCCTCTCTTGTGGAACCAACTTCCAGTTTATGTCCGTGAGGCTGACACATTGTCCAGTTTGAAGACTGGCTTAAGACTTTCCTTTTTGATAAATCCTATAGTTAGGGTCGGCTTGGGTTTCCTGAACTATCCCTTAGTTATGCTGCTATAGGCTTAGACTGCTGGAGGACAAACTGACCACACTTTTTCACTCTGCTACTGTCTTTACTTACTCTGCTCAACCGGTTTTGTATTTGTAATTGTTATTTTTATTTATTTATTTTTTATATCCTTGACATGGGTTTTTGTATGTCAGGTACACCTGCACCTGCTATTCTGTGTTCTCTGTCTCTCCTTCCTGTCCTCTCAAACCCAGACGGTCAAAGCAGATGGCTGCTTGTCCTGAACCTGGTTCTGCTGGAGGGTTCTTCCTGTTAAAAGGGAGTTTTTCCTTTCCACTGTTGCCATTGTTCTTGCTCAGGATGGGAGACTGCGACGAAGTGAAGATTCAACTTGTCTGCTGGATTCTTTACATAGAAAACTTTACTAATTGTTTTTTATATGTATGTTCCTGTAAAGTGCCCTGAGACAACGTTGTTGTGAATTTGCGCTATATAAATGAACTGAATTGAATGTTTCTGTTCAGTGCCCTGAGATGACTTCAGTTTATTTATATAGCACCAAGTCACAACAGCATTGAATCTTAGAGTCTGTTTGTCATCCATCACTCCAAGAACAGAAAAAACTGCGTTGTGAGAGACAGGCTCATCATTCTCACTAATTCAGTGTACCATAATTACCATTGTACAAGCCGCTACTTTTGTCTCACACTTTGTACCCCCATTGTTCATATGCAGGAGCGTCTTATTTATGTTTTTTTTCCCCATAATTTTCAAAATTAATATTTATATATTTTATTTTGAAGGACTTCCTGCTGTCCCTTGGTATCTTCCTGCCACTGACTAATGTTTCTTTGACAGAGCTGGGCGCTCATGGCTCCCAGCACCCCGCCCCTCATGTAGGTAGGCGTTTATGACACAAAGAGAATGCCGTCAGATAATCAGATGTACAACGACTCTTGCTCACAGTTTCAAATGCCCAACCATAACTCCACCAGTGGCGGCTCGTGAGTCGTCAGTAGGGGGCACTAGGACACTGCCCCACCACTGAAAACGGCTCACCACCATATTACGGTACAATGAAGACTTAAAGAAATTAAATGAAAATGAAATAATAAAATAAAAATATTTCCAAATATACTGTATGTTGTTGTTTTTTTTACTTTGTAGTTGTGTAAGATAAATATTTTATAGTTAATGATGAGTTAAGTTGTTTCTTTCAAAAACGTCTCTGATTGGAGGCATATTTCCGGCACCTGGGGGTCTAAGATTCTTAGCCCTTATGTATATTTGCATGTGTATATCAGCGTAAGAGAGTCAGAGTTTCTTTATTTGTCATACACACATGTGGTGCTGCTGTTGTATGGTGCATTGTTTTTGTACTATTAGTGCTTAGTATATTCTTAGTTTAGCATATTTCTTAGTTCATGTTTTGGATCTTACTACTGTTCTTCTTTAAAATTTGTATTTTTGTTGGATGTAACTGGCGCCCTGGGTACATAGTTTTGTTCCACCACATGCACCACATGGTGTGAATGACAAGACATCTTGACCTTGATGTGGTACATGTGGCGGAACGAACTTCTGCACACAGGGTCCCAGTCATATCCTAACAAAAGTATAAAATGTAAAAGAAAAACAGTAACAAGATCTAAGATATTATCTAAGAAAAAATTTACTGAAAATACACTAAGCACTAGTAGTACAAAAACAATACGCCGAACAGCAGCACGAACACGAGTCTGTGTGAGCAGATAAGTACGATAGAACACAGCAGCATGAAATAAATTAGCAGCATGAAATAAATCAGCAGCATGAAATAAATTAGCAGCATGAAATAAATCAGCAGCATGATGCAAGTTTTTTCACAGTGATTATCCTGGTTAGGAATTCATGAGTGTAACAGCCTCAGGGTAGAAGCTGTTCCTCAGTCTAAAGCTAGATTTATACTTGACGCGTCGCGCAGTGCGCCAAGGTGCGCGCGCCAAAAGTGACGCAATATCACCGTCCCCGCCCCTGCGCGTATGCCCCGCGCGTTGTTTTGGCGCGTGTCACGCACCTCCGATTTTTTCAAACTCCGTAAGGCTAGTGCGCGCGCCGTGGGCGCTACTGAATTGATTGACAGGTCGGGTGGGGACCTCACCCGACAGCCTTCACGCTCTTCACGCCAGAGTCTGCAGCTGTCTGCGCCGCTGTGGTCGTGGAGACGGCGTCGCGACGCATGGAGGAATGTTTTGTATGTGACACAAATGTATTAAATTCTCCTTCTTCATCCCTGATCTGGACTTTTCTTTTGTTTTTTTGCCAAAAGTCAAGTGATCGCTTCCTCCTCCGCTGACTCCATGCATTAAAACCGCAAGACACAATAACTGTTGTTCTATTATGATTTGCTCCTCTAATAAAGACAACAGTTCAGCACGCGAGCGGAAAGCCATTTTTTTGTTGTTGTGTGACGTCAAACAGTTCTTCTTCTACGGTAGATTTCTTCTTCTACACCCTTTCTTGTAACATATGCACAGGTTTTAGAGGGTACTGCCACCTTCTGGTCCGTAAAAGAACAGCACTTTGCCATGCGCCGCCGTGTGCCAACCATAAACACAGCGGCGACACTGTAAACGCATGAAGTCGCACGGCTCAGTGCGCGCGCAGTCCGCACGCTCCAGCCAGCGGACCAAAGCGCGAGTATAACGAGGCCTTAATGGTTTTACATTTAATGCTCCTCAACCTCCTGCCTGAGGGGAGTGGGGCAAAAAAGCGTGTGTGCTGGGTGAGTGGGGTCCTTCATGATGCAGGTGGCTCTCTTCCTGCATCTGGAGGTGTAGATGTCTGTGATGGTGGGGAGATGAAATAAATCTGCTGCAAGATGTGATTTTTTTCACAGTGATTATCCTGGTTACATATTCATAATAATAATTACAAAACTACACTACAGGCATTAACATGAATGAATGAGGAAGGAGGGGCTGTTCTTCCTCATGAGCTCTGCTGAGCAGAAAAAAAAATCAAATTTATTTAGAAAGTACATTTAAAAACAGCAGTTATTAACAAAAGTGTTTACCAATAAAAATCAATGGCACTAAGTTAATGAATATTTACCACATTCACACAGTGGTGTAGTCTACGCGATACTCGGGTATATGGAGTATACCCACTAGAAAAGCTTAAGAATTTCAGTATACCCACTTAAAAGTGCCCAGTGATACATGACATATAATTAGGCACATGTCATTAACACGCTAAACGCTTCTGTAACAATCTATCGGTACACAGAACTTTGCTTTGATACAGTTTTATAAATTCTATAACATGTTTTTAGATTGTAATAACTTTGTCTTTTTATAAAATTTCTTTGGATATTTAAAGGTAATGTGTTATTATGAGCCCTATACATAACTGATAAAATACTATATTCTACCAATTCCTGGAATTTCAATAAGTTTAGCTGAAGAAACAAAGTGTTTGATGGGTGACTGAAATGTTTTCTGGTGATTACTCTTACAGCTCTCTTTTGTAAAATAAAAACAGGCTTTGTAATTGTTTTGCACGCTTTTCCCCAAACCTCAATACAATAGATTAAATGTGGAGCAATGATTGTGTTATACAACATATGCAGAGCTTTATCAATTAAAAAATCCCTGACTTTATACAGTACTGCAATTGATCTAGCTATTTTTGTTTTAATGGAATTTACATGATGTTTCCATGTCAGTTTGTCATCAATGATAACACCCAGAAACTTCACTTCACTCACTTTACAGATCACAACATCTTCAATTTCAAATGGATCGTCATCAACAATTCTCTTTTTGTTACTGAATATCATGTAATTAGTTTTATCTAAATTCAAAGATAATTTGTTTAATTTAAACCAAGTTTGTATTTTTATAAATTCTGTTTTCATCATATCCAAAATCTGTTTTATGTCTTTACCCGAACAGAAAAATGTGGTGTCATCGGCAAAAAGAACACATTTAAGAAGTCCTGACACATTTACCAAGTCATTCACATATAAAATAAATAACTTTGGTCCAAGCACAGAGCCCTGAGGAACTCCACAAGTGATATCACGGAGGTCAGATCTAACATTTATTTGCACAAACTGTTTTCTATCTTTTTTAACCACCTCGGCGACCTCAGCACCAGAGATCGGAGAACCCGACCCAAAGTCCCCAGGCTCTGCTTCCTCAGTGGAAGACGTGCCAGTAGGATTGAGGAGGTCTTCGAAGTATTCCGCCCACCGACTCACAACATCCCGAGTTGAGGTCAGCAGCACGCCACCTCCACCATAAATGGTGTTGGTCTCGTACCTCTTTCCCCCCCTGAGACGCCGGATGGTGGACCAGAATCGCCTCGAAGCCGTACGGAAGTCATTCTCCATGGCCTCTCCGAACTCCTCCCACGCCCGAGTTTTTGCCTCAGCAACCACCCGAGCCGCATGCCGCTTGGACTGCCGGTACCTATCAGCTGCTTCCGGGGTCCCACAAGCCAAAAAGGCCCAATAGGACTCCTTCTTCAGCCTGACAGCATCCCTCACTGCCGGTGTCCACCACCGGGTTCGAGGGTT
>JBBPBX010034836.1:19277-32381 GCA_038048925.1 Garcialebias charrua
CGGTCACATCGCATGCGGGGTCTGATCGCCTCTCACACACACACACACGCGCGCGCGCGACCCGGTCACATCGCATGCGGGGTCTGATCGCCTCTCACACACACACACGCGCGCGCGCGACCCGGTCACATGCATGCGGGGTCTGATCGCCACACACACGCGCGCGCGGGGGGGGCGGAGGTGCGCGGAGGTGCAGGTGGCATGTGGTCGCTCCAGCAGCACGCCAGTACTGGAGGGAGACGGTCGGTAGCGAGTGAACGGCTCCACCGAAGAACGCATTTATAACGGCTGGAGCTGCAGGGGGTGGGGCTTGTGACCGCGTGACGAAACGCGGTCACATTTAAACCACGCCTAAAAAATCCTGAAAGAGAAATGTGTTTATACACAGTTTGATCTATAACTCCAAAATTAATTGAGCTACAATTTTGAGACTTTTTACTCATTTACAAGATTACAATTACGACATTTATAATGTTTATTGAAGAAAATGTTGAAATTCACTTTACACGGTCTTTAATAAGAGAAATAGACATGGGATTGTCCTGCCAGTAAATTAAATCTTGGTTTGAATGGAGTCAGAGCAATTCTCATGTAGGAAGCTGAGCATCATCAGTAACATCTGTAGACTCATCAATGACTCTGAACAGCTGCATCCAGCTGTGCCAGCACATCATCTGCTAATATTTCTGATTTTCTGCTTGCTGTTGAAGCTGACATCAGGATTTTTTTTCCCCACACATTTTGTGTTTTTGTTTTCCATCAAATGTTTCAGCAACAGCATTTTTAAGTACTTCTTCAGGACTGTCCCGTCACTAAATGTTTTTTATGTTGCCCCAATACAAAGCTAAATGTTTTACAAAGTTTGTTGTACATTTATTAAAGTATAAGCATCAGAGAAATTTGAAAATGTTCAATATGCTTAAAAATCTAAATACATTGACAATTACAGTACATTGTACTAACCAGTGTACAAAGGTTTCTAAGCACAGTATACCCACTACAAATATGTAGACTACACCACTGCCTCCAACAGTGTGCGCGTCACAGTGAAATGCTATCAGTCGATGAGGAAAACAGCAGATCCTCACACCCTCAGCATTAATACAGCTGTGGACAAGATCACTGATGCCTATTGTTCTTGCAAGGCTGGGTAAGTCGGGCATTCATGGTTTTGAGGGTTACTTTTGAAATCAGTGATTTCTGTTGTTGGCAAATGTTTGAGTGTGGCTAGGCCTGATACACTGTACTCAGTGCTAAAGTGGCTAACACGATTACAGTTTAGTAAAAAGCCTTTTCAGGTCAAATGAAATATTTAATGTATGTTAGATACGGTACACATTGCATATTGATCTCTTCAGCTAACGCAGTGCTTCTCAATTATTTTCTGTTAAGCCACCCCCCCAGGAAGAAGAATCCGGTCCGCGCCCCCCTACTCTCCGCTGCGACTATAAATACGGTGGCTGTAATAACCTCGCACATACCAAAAGAGGGTTAAAAAGAAAAAGGTTTATTATACGTCCACTGTAGTATAATTTGTATATAAAATTGTTTATATATAAATTGATTCTCAATTCAAGTCCTCAGGCCTCCCTTTTCTGAATGTTTTAGATGTGCCTATTCCAGAACAGATGATCCACATGATTGCATGACCTCTTCTGCAGCCACCAAGTCCTGCAGAAGCAGGTGTGCAGAGGTGTAGTGATACAACCTTGAGTTTGAAGCACGTCTCTGATCGTTCTCAGTAATGAACTTTTTGGGAGTTATTCCTGAAGGGACAATAATACTTTTAGTACTTTTAATTTGAATCAAACATCATAAATTAAGTCATCCAGAGACTTCTTTTAATTTGTGTTAATTCAAATGTCATCAATGAATAACTTGTGTTATTTGTATAAGCATTAGTGCATTTAATGTTTGATAGTCAAGGACTATTTAATTCAAACTGGACATTTCCTCAAAATGTTGTACATGAAGGATTTCTCCTCTCGAACTTGCATGGGAAGATAAAAGGAACACTTTATCTTTTTCATTTAGTTTGAAAACAGGACAACAAGAGACATTTCGTTTTTGTCCTTAAATAATCAAGATTAATAATATCTGTTTTTGCTATTATCATTAATAGGTCCCATATGTGATGCTTAATGACGTTGTTTTTAATCAAACCAACAGTATTTTGTTAAAGTGTTAAAGCAAAGGAATCAGTTTTATCATAAAATGCTGACATCTGAAACTAACACTTTATCTTTCTGACAAACTAATCTTTTGACCCCCTTTCAACGTGTTGATGTCATCCTCACATCAACTTGTGATGCCTTTCGGCCAATCAGAAAACAACACATTTTCTGGGTCACGTCTCAGTTAAAACCTTCACATTTTACTTCTCTCTCGAGTAGTTGCTGGAAGAAAGTTGACATGAATTGACTTTCTCTTTGAAGCTGAGAACTTGGACCAAGCGTCAACGGTCCAGTTCAACAGCCGAATTAATAGCAAGACTGCTGTTAACTCACCTGAGCTTCTAAGCTCCGACCACAATGAGTGTTCACATCCAAGAACACTTTTACTCTTGAAACATCAACCAGACTGCCGTTACTTCAGTGGGTCAAAGGCGGACGTGAGAAGCTACAATCTAAACAGACTGACCTCTCCGGACTTCAAGGATCGATCCATTCTTGGTAGACCGTCAAAAGGTAACGAGTCGCTGATTGTTTACACACCGGACATACGGTACGTCCAGCTGGAGATCGCACGGGGAACGTGTCATGTTCTGGTTATAAACATTCAAGATAGTTCACCCCTTCTTTTCCACCTTTCCTCCTTCTTATGCTAAAAACTTCCCTTTAAACTTTATATCTGTTGTCAGCAACAAACTAAGTTAAGAGTACCTGCAGAAGAAGTAATGTCATCTTTTACTTGTCTGTTGTTCAAAATTTAAATCTGTCGATAGTTAGTTATAGGAAATTCGATCGATCCAAACATGTACAAATGTGTGGTGTAATTTAATGATTTGTTAATTAAATGATTCAGTTCATAAATTGACGTTTCATGTCTTTACATTCTCACCTCCAAGGCACAGAATTATAGGTATTAATCTAAAAAGAGAGAACTCGTGAATATTGATGATAAGTTTGTCAGGTGAAAACCTGATCGATCAATCTATCATCTGGAATATTGTACGGTCAGCAAAACTGACCGCTGCTATATCCCTACATAATGGTGGCCTCGTACAGTCTCTAAAAAGTTCAATATTTAATATTTCTGTACTTTGAATGTTGGCATAATTTTGTCCAAGTTTTTATACTCTGGAAACGATAGTTTTTGACTGGAAAAGTGTGTCAAGCTGCAGGAAACTGCTGGTTAATGTCACTTGTAGCTGAGAAATTGTCTTTATTCAACTTTTAAACGTTTGTTGGATGCTGTTGGGTTTAATAATTGTCACTCTTCATGGTTCGACTGGGTTCGGTTCTGCTGATCCAGTCAGAGATAAAGGTGCAATTCATTTGTTGTTGACCTCCGTGTCAAAACTGCCTATAAGAGCTTCATAGTTCATCTGAAAGTTGCTGTCGAGTGGTATCGTTACATTTTAAGCAGGAATAATAGCATCTTGTAGTCTGAAGCTGTCGGATCGACGAGGTTCTAGTTCTGGACCCGGTCCATTTGTTAGCTCTGACGTGTTGCTGTACGGATAAAGTCCGTGTTGGCGACATTTCTTTTGCTATTTTTACTGGGCGCAGCTTGGTAAAACTGTTCTGATGTGAAACGATTCGTTCACAGAATTTTTGTGGTATTTTAAGCGTTTTATGAGTTGAAAAAGAGTCTAAGTTTGTGAAGTTATGCTGACGCTAACATCTGTTTACGTGCTGTGATCGGTTCAAAGGGATCACGTGAAACGCGATGCTGGTCGACAAATTTCTGTTTTTTTCATACAATTCTGACAGATTATCGGGCTCGTTTCGTTTCTATGCATGAAATATCGTCAGAAACTGTTTAAACGCGGTGTTTTGAGATATTTACAAGTGTTTTAGACAGAGTAAAGAGTCCGTTCGTACAAAATTCCAACGGTACGTCAAAGACCGTGAAGGCATCACGTACGACACGTCACCGGAAGTGACATGACCCCGATAAAAAAAAAAGGAAAAAGATCGTTTTTTTTTTATATCTAAAAATTCACAGAACTTGTTCTAAACATTTTAATCAAATCAATTAGTTTCTTGAAAGAACGTTTGTTTAAGCGATTGTCACATCCAGGCTAAAACTCATCCCAAAAGTTGACGTTTAACCGATTTAGTTCGATGCTACGGCTAAATGCTAACAGGAAGTCAACGCGGCCTTGGGGCCAACAGCGCCTTTTAAAGCGGCCAGGACGAGTAATTACAGTCACATCGTGGTAAATTTAAGCTTTAAAAACCTGCAATCTGCTGGTTTAATAGAATGAGAACAGGAAACATTTACACAGAATAGATGCTAAAACCTGCATTTATTTTAAAACATCTGTTAAAGTTATTCTGTGCACTCCAGTTAAAAAAAAAAAAAATTAAAATAAACAGGAAATCCATTTTCACTCCTGATAACTGTCAAAATACAGCAAAACAGTTCAGCCAAACTGAAATACATCTTTTTAAGGCATGATGGAGCAGCATCCTGGGAACATTTTAGTGTAAATATTGCATTTATTTCAGATCTTTTGAAAAGCGTTTGAGTAAGTAAAACAGAAATCATGTTTGGGTTAGTTAGTAACTGTTGTTAAAAAAATAAGTTATATTTAAAGTTAACACTGCAAGAGGGCATTTAACTTTTACAATTCATTTAGGGGTAAAACCTGAACGAAGGTACCTGTGAATAGAAATACTTATTACACAGTGAAACACTTAAACCAGAAAGCTGGTTAGTTTGATTGACTCACCGTTAAACTGAAAGAAAAGATTTATTTGCACACATTAAATTAAGAACCGTCTTATTGATTTTTCAAAAAAATCAAAACAAAGATGGAAGTTCAAAAAGTTGCGCGTCCAAGGTTTAGGAAGTATGAGCATCTTGTTGTCTCATACAACAAAGGGTTCCAACTGGAACCCCCAAGCCAAGGACCTGCTCCTCCTCCTGCACCTCGCACAGAGAGAGAATCTGTCTCAAAGCGTGGTGACTACTCAGCTGCTCTTAATGTCTTGCAGAAAAAAGGTGAACATCCTTTGATGTATTTTGACAGGATTCTCCAGGCGTACCAGAGTGACATAAAAGAACCGGGCCTGGAAGAACAGGTACTTTTCAGGGTTGCTTTCAGCAAAAATCTCCTCCCGGAGATAAGATCTGAGCTGTGCACCATGGGTTTGTATAAAAAGCAAACCATGGAAGAAATAAAACAGTGCGCTGTGAATGTTTTCGAAGCTCACCTGCAAAGCGAGACGCCCTTACAGGTGTCCCCAGGTGAGTTGGAAGAAACTCCCGCTAAGCATGGTGGATGCCTAGCTGCAAAGCACATCTTGCAAGAGAAAGATGAACACCCATTACTGTTCTGCGATAGAATTAAAAAAGCATATTTTGGTGACCAAAATGAACCAGACATGCAGGAAGATGAAAATTTCAAACTTCTTTTCAGCTTCAATCTCCACCCCACGCTGAGAAAAGTTCTACACCTCACGTGTTATTACAAAAACACCATCGATGAAATAAAAGAGTGCGCTATAAATGTTTTTGAAGCTCACACGCAAAGCAAAACACCCTCAGAGGTGTGCCCAGGTCAAAAGGTCAAACCCCAGTCGCTAAAAATAGAAGAGGTTCCCTCTCCTACGGAAAGCGAGGATAATCAAGATGTTCAAACCAACAAACAACAAAATGTTGGTGCCAACTGGAACAGTGACTCAAAGTGGTTTAAACGGAGCTCTGCTCATGTAGCTACTCAGATAGAAAAATATGAGACAGGCACAATACCACAAAAGGGAGATGTCCACTCTACGAAAAACCCAAAGAGGTTTGTTCAGAGCCAAGGACCTGCTCCTCCTCCTGCACCTCAAATGCTACAGTTGGAGACATGCAAGGAGCCACAAATGCTCCAGAAAAAAGGCACAACACCTCTGCGCTCGGAAGAGACAGAGGAAGTAAGTTGTTTGTTAGAAGATTTGAATGTTACAGTGGTTGACCAACCTGATACAATGAGTGGCATTATCATTGATAATAACACAAACATCATTGTCCAACCTGGTGGAGCGATGTGCAGCACTGTCTTTCACAAAAACTCAGAGCACACAGCTTTCAACAATAATAACATTGAGGACAATAACAACAACATTGCCAAAGAAGCTGACAGCGAACAAAATGCTGACAATCAACAAGATCCTGGAGGTCATGACACTGTCTGTCTAACAGATGGTACCGCAGAAGGCACGGATGACTCCCCAACCGAGAGCACAAGCCCGGTAAGTGAACCTTCAAATACAGGTGAGGCAGAAGAGACACAACAGTTGGACCCAACCCTGGCCCAACAAGAGAACCTCCTCTGCGAGCTGAAACATTCAGCACTCACTGAACACTACCTACCTCAGGTAGAACAAGGTGTAGAGATCCAAGGATCCTACACCGATGATGCTGACAGTCCGGAAAATGACAGTCGACGAGACGTTGACAGTCAACAGGACATTGTCTTTACAGATTGCGAGGACCCCTCATCAGACGAAGGGGGGAGACACTCGCACACCAACAACTGTGACCCGTCGCAGTCTGAACAAACAGACACACCTGCGACTGCGCCGACAGTTGTGACACACCTGAATTACACAGAAAGAGGTAAACGAAAGAAGAAACGTTGGCCGAAACCTATAAGGTTCCTGTGTACGGTTCCCAATAAGCTGCGCAAACAGCTTAGACTAAACAAAGGCATCCTAACTCGTGCCCATGGACGGACGTCCTCACCTGTGTGCGTGGTCCCCCATGACCACAGGGGGGTGATGTTAGGTCATGCCCAAGACAAAGACAAAGATTTCAATAACCCCACAAACGACAAAGATATCGCAAACTCACAGACTTCATGGGAAAATAAGGTCGTCCAAGCACAAGATAGTAAATAAACTAAACAGTTTAAACTATATTAGTTGCTAAAAGAAACCGCTCCAACTAGAACTTAGAAAAGCTAAGTCTAAAAACCCACAACAAAAAAACTAACCTTAACAACCGTTTAAATCTGCAGGATTTAATTGACATCGGTTATAAAGCTAAGACCTGTTTTTATTGTGTGATACACGTTGGAATCTGACGACAGGAGTGAGTTGAAGCGGTGAAACGTTGTTTTCTAGTTGCTTAATTGCTACTTTTGTTGTTGTTGAAGCTTGGTATTGTTTTTGAACACTCCCAGCCAAAAGGTTTTTATTAATGTTAGTTAAAGACTTAAATGGATTTAACTATGCCAACATGCAGTTTCATTTTGTTAAAAACCTCAATAATTGAAGAGTCATTGTAGATTAATGCTACTTAAGGTACTATAATCTACACTGATCTCATAATCATTTAAGTAGAACCGATTCGATCGTTTCTATTCTAGATTATCTATTCATTTTTGATGAGTCTCGCCATAGACTTCTAAATTTATAAGGAATACCAAATCCTACGTCGTCGTCTTAAAGGACAACAGACATTTAGACCAAACTATATTTTCTTTTCTATGTTAGTTTAACTAAAACTAAATTATGAATGGAGGAATAGTTTGGAAGAAGAGGCCTTCGTTACAGAAGCCCTCCTGAACATTCTATAGACGTAGATCCCTATATTTAACTTTTGATGCATGATCCACCCCTTAATTGGTAGTTATAGCTGATCTAAACCATGATAGCTTACATACCAGGTGCATATAGGTAAGGCTTAATGTAAAATCCCAATCATAAGCCCACCTTAAACCACATAACTGCATGACACATAGAACCAGAGTGGCACGGACTGGAAACCAACCAGCCTTCAACCTTCGATGTGGGGACCGGCTACTCCAACGATGGTTTTCAACCTTCATCCAAAGGTCGCCTCCTCTGCTTCAATCGAGGGATCCCCTCTACATGCTGATTATAAAAACAATTGGTGCTGATCAATCAACAAAACTAATCGTGGTGGAATTACCGCTGTGGATTATGAGACTTTGTTTTCCAAAGGATTAAAAGCTTTCCGCTAAGGGATTACCTACGAACAGTATGGGATTTCCAAAAACTTTATGGGATTATAATTTTTGATTTTTATTTTTTTTCCACTTGCTGGATTACATCAAGATCAGAGACATTTGGTGGTATCTTTTCATGTTGGACCTCATCCCCGTGGACAGGCGATGAGTTCCAAAAGGGGGGACTGTAGTGATACAACCTTGACCTTTGAAACACTTCTCTGATCGCTCTCAGTAATGAACTTTTTGGGAGTTATTCCTGAAGGGACAATAATACTTTTATTAGTTTTAATTTGAATCAAACATCATAAATTAAGTCATCCAGAGACTTCTTTTAATTTTGTTAATTCAAATGTCATCAAATGAATAATTTTATTTGTAAGAGCATCAGTACATTTTAATGTCAGATAAATCAAATACTCTGCTTAATTCAAAATGTTGTACATGGAGGATTTCTCCTCTCCTCTCGAACTTGCATGTGAAGATAAAAGGAACACTTTATCTCATTCATTTTAGCTTGAGCTCAGGACAATCTAGACACCCAAAGACTTTTGTTTTTGTCCTATTTAATAATCAAGCTATTATCATTAATAGGTCCCATATGTTATGCTCTGATGACGTTTGTTTATTCATACAACAGTGTTGGTAATGAGTTAAGAAAGTTCTAAATCTGCTGTATCATGAGACTGGCGTCTTAAACTAACTTTCTTATCCTTTCTGACATTTTTAATCTAACTTATGCCTCCTCTCAGTGGCTCCTGGCCTAACAGACCGAATCAGAAAGAGCTACGTCTTTCTAGGTCAAGTTAGCCTTAAAAGAGCTCTGACTTCCTGTTTTCCTGAAGTTTGCTGAGGACCTCAATGCCTGATGAGGTTCCCCAAAGAACTGATGATCGTCTGGTCAACACGCTAATGACCACGTCATTCAGTTAAAAGATTTATAACATGCCAAGTTATAAATCTATTTCAAGCTGTGAAAAGCTTCACTTTATTGACATTCCTTTACGGAACGTCTTATCTTGAACAACAACACCAGGAGCTGCTGTTACTTTCGGTTCGAGTCAAGGCGCACGTCTGGAGACGCTGAGAACGGTAAACGAACTGACCAAACTGGACCGAGGGAGACTGACCATCTTCACGAGGTAAAAGTCGTCAAATGCTTTGCCAAGGGTACCAACGTGTAGCCGAGTTCAGCCGGAGAGCTGCCATGCTTCTGGTTAAACACATCAAGATAACTCCCTGACTCTTAACTTTTCTTCCTCCATTTTTCTCCTCCTAAACCTTTATCTTCCTAAGCCAGAAACTAAGTTAATGTACCTACAGAATTGAAATGAGTAAAATATCATCTTTCACTTGTTCTGTTGTTCCTATATTTCATCTGTGCTGAAGTTAATTATAGGAAAAATAATCAACCAATCATGTACAAATGTGTGATGTAATTTACAATTCTGTTAAATAAATGGTCCAGTCCTGCTGTGCCAACATAAGTTTAACGTTTCCTGTGAATTACATCTGGTCAAGGTATAGAATTATTGGTATTAAGCTGAAAAAGAGAGAACTCGTTTAATTAATGATGTATTTTTGTGTCAGTCTAAACCCTGCCAATTTATACATCTAAAATATAGGTAAGTCAGTAAACTGACCCCGTCCTATATTACTATAGCATAGAACACATAGAAACACAGCTTAAGGCTATTTGTGAAACTGCCTGTCACAAACACTGTGTTTTAACTAATCAACTCAGCAACGAGCCCCCATTAAATATTTAAGCACCCATGCTCAAACAATGTCTGTTCAGAGCAGACAAGTACACAAGTTGCCTAATCAAACTCCCAAAGAGCCCATAGCACAGCACTCCCAGTTGCACTCAAAACACACAGATCACAACAAGGCAAATCTTTAGTGATCCTAACCAAAACAAGCTAAACAAGCTCATTCGTTAAAATCCAGCACAACTACTGAATGAAAACGAAACTAACCTCAACAGCTTGTTCATTCACATCCCAGACAAATCCTAAACTAACCAGGCTTGTTCATTCATATCCCAGACGAGCGGCCATTTTATATGTTACGACCCGTTAGGACCAAAACATACAAAGTGGATACTGACACAGTAAAAGAATTATAACAAATTTTATTGAACTAAAACTAAGAGCCTAGAGGCGGACAGGGTCCTCCCAGGCTTCTCCCACCAGACTGGCGCGTCCTCTCCTGGATCAGTGTCCAAAGGAAAATAAATAAAAGAAAGTTCAACAGAAAGGTGGACCAGTGAGTGTGGCCAAAATCAAGAAAACACCTTCCAGGCAGACCCAATCCTGTACAGGACCGTCGTGTCTCCCCAGGCCACGATCTACCTTACCAAAAGTCCCCTACACAAACAAAACACGAGAACTGGACTACCTACACCCATACAGTCAAAAGTACAAAATAAAATGAAAAAGAGAAAAAAGGTAACAGTCCCTCACTGTTAACCTCAGCTATCCCCCTCTTGGACAACTGTGCAGACACTACCCTCAGTTTCTCCAAACTTAAACAAGCCTCGGTGGCACAAGCCTACACTTCCTAAGTTCAAGCCAAAGATTCAACTGGCTCTTAAGATGCTTCTACCCAAGCAGGTCTCTTATTAATAACTAGAGTTGTTTTAAGAGTTTAAACAGCTCAACTACTTAAGTAACCCATTTTTAGGCTTTAAGAGCATACACCAGCTTACCTTAACTCCAACAGGAGTAGGTCAACAACAACCAGGGAGAGGTGGAGATCTCCCAGAGTTATTCAACATAGCCCAGTGGCTGTGCTCAACCAACTGTTACCTGAAAGTGTCTTTTCAGCAGTTCCACCGAACTCAGCTGACTTCTCACACTTTCTAACAGGCTTCAATAAGCCACCACTCTTTCATCAAGCCTTACTTGTTACAACTAGCCTCCACTAGCTTACACTAGCCTTCACTACATACAACTCTAGTAAACACTAGAGCTACACATGAGCAACCCTTTTGCTCCACATGTACTGTTTGAGTAGCACAGTCATTTAAAGCCTTAGCTCAAAACAAAGTGGTCAGAGTGGGTGGAGAACAATCTGGAACACATACACATGCAACATACAACTGCTTTGATCAAAACTTGGTTTTTACCTGCAACAAGATCCCAAGTATTTCCAACAAGCACCCTTACTTGCATCCACCAACCTTAGTTAGCAATCTCAACCTCACATTTGCTCTGTGCAAGGCTCCACACTGTTCAAAGCACTGTCTAACTAATATAAAGGCAGGATCTGCAGTTTGGCAGAAGCTCTGCCCAATCAAGCCTGATTAGGACAAGCTGAGTAAAAAAAATGCAGCTACAGGTTGCTGGTGCTTTCTTTAGCAGACTGCAGCTAACCTAAACACAACAATGATGTTTTTAAAAACTCTGAACACTCTCAGGTACATAACACTGACCTCAACTCGGGATGTCGTGAGTCGTGGGCAGAATACTTCGAAGACCTCCACAATCCCACCGGCACCTCTTCCATTGAGGAAGCGGAACCTGGGGACTTTGGGTTGGTCTCTCCAATCTCTGGTGCTGAGGTCACCAAGGTGGCATAAAAGCTCCTCGGTGGTAGGGACCCAGGCGTGGATGAGATTTGCCCAGAATTCCTTAAAGCTCTGGATGTTGTGGGGTTGTGCTGGCTTACGCAACTCTGCAATATTGCATGGACATCGGGGGCAGTTTCCCTGGATTTGCAGACTGGGGATGGTGGTTCCCCTATTCAAAAAGGGGGATCGTAGAGTGTGTTCCAACTACAAAGGGATCACACTCTTAAGCCTCCCTGGTAAGGTCTATTCAGGGGTTCTGGAGAGGAGGGTCCATTGAATACATCAGATTCAGGAGAAGCAATGTGTTATTTGTCCTTGTCGTAGAACATTAGACCAACCCTACACTTTCAGCAGTGTCCTAGAGGGTGCGTGGGAGTTTGTCCAACCAGTTTTCATGTGCTTTGTGGACTTGGAGAAGGCATTCGACCGCGTCCCTTGGGGTGCCCTGTGAGGGGTACTCCGGGAGTATGGGGTACCAGGTCCTTTGATACGGGCTGTTAGGTCCTTGTACGACCGGTGTCTGAGCTTGGTCCACATTGCTGGCAGTAAGTCAGGTTCATTTCCTGTGAGAGTTGGACTCCGCCAAGGTTGCCATTTGTCCCAGATTCTATTCATAACTTTTGTGAACAAAATTTCTAGGTGCAGCCAAGGTGTTGAGGGGATCTGTTTTGGTGGCCTTAGGATTGCTTCTCTGTATTTTGCAGATGATATGGTCCTATTGGATTCATCAGGTCGTGATCTACAGCTTTCGCTGGAGCGGTTTACAGCCGAGTGTGACGCGGCCGAGATGATGATCAGTTCTTTCAAATCTGAGACCATGGTCTTGAACCTGAAAAGGGTAGAGTGCCCTCTCCGGGTTGGGGAGGGGGTCCTGCCCTAAGTGGAGGAGTTTAGGTATCTTTGGATTTTGTTCACGAATGAGTGAAAACTGGAGCGTGAGATCGATAAGCAGATAGGTACAGTGTCAGCAGTGAAACCGGCGCTATACCAGTCTGTCATGGTGAAGAGAGAGCTAAGTCAAAAGGCAAAGCTCTCAAATTACTGATCGATCTACTTTCCCACCCTCATCTATGGTCATGAGCTTTGGGTTGTAACCGAAAGAACGAGATCACGGATACAAGCGGCTGAAAGGAGTTTTCTGTGCAGGGTGTCTGGGCTCTCCCTTAGAGATAGGGTGAGAAGCTAGGTCATACGGGAGAGACTCAGAGTAGAGCTGTTGCTTCTCCACATCGAGAGGAGCCAGTTGAGGTGGCACGGGCATCTGGTTAGGATACCTCCTGGAAACCTCCCTGGTAAGGTTTTCTGGGCACGTCCCACCGGGAGGAGACCCAGAGGAAGACCCAGGACACGCTGGAGGGACTATGTTTCTCTGCTGGCCTGGGAAGCCTCGGGATTCCCCAGG